>OX401415.1:1760552-1773052 GCA_947846245.1 Cerastoderma edule
TTCTAAACAAGTGTTGAGTTCTTTATCAATTACAGTATCACATGTATAGATAGCCGATTTGTGTGTGGGTATTACATGAGTATGGTGTACCAAGATACCGCATATGTACTTGTTCAGAAGTAACCGTCAAAGAACATTTAAGAGACATATGTTGGGACAACGAATTTTATCAGATATACCAAAGAAATTGTTGATTTTGTTACATATGAATTTCGCCTGCTTCTGTTTCGAATTTTGACCCGACACACTTTCTACAATGTTTGGATTGCCCTTAGCCCTTAGAATGCTGGGTAATTTACTAAAAACAGATTTTTGTGTCGTCTGATTTCCAAATTATCTTATATCTGCTTAATCTAATTGAGGAGAGATACTCAGAGTATCAAATAAGTTAGATCACTGGCCAGCCGCCAATTTACTTGGCGGCTGGCCTGGATCAAAACCGTTTGTATAATAATAAATTCGGTTGCAGCACTATAAGGGCAAACAAGATACAAACAGAACGGACATTTATTTAGACTTGTACAAAGTACATCATCTACACCATATATACACTACAATTTCATGTCAACGTGACAAACATATACTGATAGTTACAAGAAATATTTATGAAAAGAAAAAAAGAAATTATTTAGTTTGTTATCTGTTATTTGTTATACGTACTTTTCTTGTGTTCCTCCTGTAGCCGTTGTAGGCATTGCTGGCTGGCATACCAATGGTACCATACGGGTAGATGCCCCAGGGACATCATACCCCCATCCGGGCCCCGGGGGAAGCCGGGAAACGTACTCCCCACCAGGGGAAGTCGGGGTAACTCCAACTTGGAGACGACCGCCGGAATATCCTCGTCACACCCCTCCATAACGGCCTCATCACGTCCTTTATGGACCTCGCTAGTCGACTGGTCGGCGACTTTCTCTTTCTCTTTAGTTACTCGTGCTAGAATGCTGTTGGTCGAGAACGATTTCCTGGGGACCTCTTCGCTTTTCTTTTCGACCTTTTCCGTGCTTTTGCCCGCTTCTGTCATCTTTTTCTGTGTAAAGGCACAATGTCTTGAATTTTTGAATAATCACTTGTCTCCTTCAAAAGTATCCTTTTGTTTCAAACGTGTAGCGTTGTTTCGTTCTATCGTCGAAATAGTTCAACCATCATCTATAGTTTTACAAGAATGTTCTAAAATAAACAATACTGCCCTTTAACGTCTGAAAACCATTAAGCAATGGTTTACTAATTGGTTGATAAAGTCACATGTATGAATATCTACCTAACAAAGTTTGCCTTTCCTAATGCAACTTGTGACGGAGATTCACACAAAATTCTATAACTGTGAGAATTCTTTTATATTTACCGTGCCTCTCAATGCAACACTAGTTCCAGATTTCACAATTTTTTATCGTTAACTGTAATACGAAACAATAGCTGAAATGCTAACAATTCTAACAACAATACCCGATATTTCTCTGTCAAACTACAACAGTCAACTCGAAAATTGTCCCTCACTTTTCCCAATTAACAATATTTCTGTCAGGCTCGGCAAAGCGCTCAAGCACAAAGACTAAAATTGTAAAATATGTTTATATAATGATAAACCGAGTTTTTTGTAATACAATAATGTTCCAAACTATCATTAGGCCCCGCCTTTCTCTAATTTCGTATCGATCGTCACCAAGGATGCGGAGATGCTATTGGATAATCAGAACGCTCCACAAACCATCAATGACAGGCGAACGACCAATCTTTCCCCGTTATTCACACTCAGTTGGTGCTTATTGAAAATCCAAGACGTATCCTATAATTATCTTACAGCCAAATATCGCTTAGAATTCGTAGTAAAGAAAAAACGAAATTCTATTGTTCTTGAATATTTCTCCCGTTTCGGGTGTGTTGCTTAACCCTTTCCCAAACAACACATTTTCGACTGTACCAAATTGAAAGAGTTTGCAGACGACATTTCAAAATGTGAAGAAATTGAACAGTATCCCTCAGAAAGTACAGAAAACCTTGTGGGAAAAGAAAATTTGCTCGTTACGAGCAATTTCTCCTTTTCCCACAATGTTTTCTAAATTCGAACAAATTCAGGATAACGATAATAGAAAAGAGTTTACAATAAAAGAAACCTTAATTGGTTGCTTGATATTCAATTCATATCGTTGTAAAAAAAGAGAATTGATTATGTTGAACACAGTCATTTAAAAAGTATATATGTTTTGTAATGATTTCTTGTAGATTCAATCGCATTGAAAGGTTTTGGTTGATTATTTCTTGGATGTGGAGCATTTCATCAAGGACAAATCCACTATCGTTGAGTTTTGACACTGTCTACGGTTGTTAGAACGTTATCGACAGTTGTCGACCTTCGTCGTGTGTATATATCTGTTCTCATTTACTTTCTTTCTAGATTTGTCTGCTTTAAAACCTTTCGATTTAGAACAGTGACATATTATTTCGAGACAACAATGGCTGAACCTTTTACCATAAGCCAAGCTTTCGACTGTCCCGAATTGAGACAGTTTGCAGACGACATTTGTAAACAGGATGAAATTGAAAAAATAATTCTCTGGTAGGACGGAAAACATTGTGGGAAAAGAAGCATTTGTTTGTCAAGAGCAATTTCTCCTATTCCCAAAATGTTTTCCAGAGTCGTCTGCAACAAACTGATTAAATATCGTTATTGTTTGTTAATGGATTCAACTTTTCTTTATAGAACAGTATCTTACCATTTCTCTAGATGACAATGGATTTAAACGAGCTTCCGGAATTTTTGACAGTCCCCGATCCGTTATGGGCTCGCGTACCGGTTGCGGAAGGGATTGGTGGGGTAGAGGCCGTATCTCGCTCGGAATAACTTATAATTTGAAGGGGCGCCTAATCTTTTCAATCAACAGTCACGGGTGCCCCATTGTATTGCGGATCCTCCCCCTTTGGGTGGATGCTCCTTCATTAGCCTTAATTACCGTCATAAAAGGGACGCCTCACTGGAACGTTTTAAAAGCGAGTCGGTGCGCATGTCTAACATTCGGATACATTCACCTGCTTTGGCACTTCTTACACGCTCGCTGCACCCACGTGGGGCCAGATTAAATGACGGTCCAAATTACCGTTCCGACACAAAAACGTTAACGTTGCCGGTGATTCGCGAGAGATAGCTTTTCACGACTAATAACCGGCGTTCGCTCAGTTTGCCGATACAAACCGAACCCGATCGAAAAGTTCGCGGTGTGATCGAGTAACTCTCTCACTGAACTGGTTTAGTTACAATACTTCTGCACAAGGGCGTTGGAGGTATTATTTACATTAATAATATCAGTCGTTCACGCCTCGTTGCCAATAATTTGTCACTGGGCGACAGACGACTTTCTCCACGCGTGCTAAGTGCCGGGTAAAAGTTTGTCTCTCCGATTGGTCCCCCCGCGGAGTTAATATCGAATCAAGCGGTGCGATGCAAATAATGTAGACAGCTTGCCTTTCACTTATAATGTACTTAGCATTTCGCTTACATAACGCGTGACATAAGGACAGCTGATGCGGTAGGAAACCTACGGCGACATAAGGATGATTTTGAAAACAACTGATTAAAGGCAATGATTATTTATCGGACCTTTTAACCCGTTCACTGTATGACAATATATTTTTCAGTTCAAATCTAAATAATAACCCAACGAATAGATAATATTGGGTTAGAAAATATGAGAAAATAAATTTTTGGTGTCAGATTGAGAAGAAACCATTGAGAAGGGAGAAGTTGCACGTCACGAGCAATTTAGTGGTTTGTTACAATGTTTTCCGAGGTCTTCTGTATCAAGTTGGTTAATTTGTGTTGGTAAATGAATTAGTTGGGTCTAATGGCTACAATCTTCTAGAGAAGGATACACATATGGTAACATGATTCATATCAAAGAGGTACACGAAACCACAAAGAATGAATCCGAATCCATAGTTGAATCCGACGAGAATGATATATATATAGCTTTATTGCCTCCATTTTCTGAAGATTTACATAGGTATACATACATATTAAACAAATACATTTTCAAAAGTATACATAAGAGTCAAACACATACAAAGTGAGAGGAACAAGATAAAGAGCAATAAGGGTGAAATGAAGAGAAAGCAATGCAAATAAGAGAGAAAACATGAACAGTCACTGTTACTACATGTACGTGTACATGGGTCAGAGTGCATCATTTAGTTAAGCATATACATCTTTAAGAAATTGTCCACATATCATCATAAATAAAGGGTACAGTTCTAGATCTAAGTGGCACATTAGTCTATTGTCCATTTTTCCAAGCATGTAGGTAACAAGTTCGAGTCTCGGAAGTTGCATCAGTAAGTCGCCAAGATTGTCACTTAATGAGTTGAGGGTAATGTATAAACTATTATGAAGTCTATCTCTTTCAACATTTGGGCACTCGTATATTAAATGTTCGGCTTCCCATTGGTACACGTGCAGACATCGCGGACACACTAGCGGTTGAACTGGTAGCTGTTTACAACAGATGGAGGCTAAATGTTTCATTAAGGGCAGCGAGATTGGGTGCTTTTTGGCCACTCTCCAGATGTTTGCTTCACAAAGGCGTAGATGACATTGCCGAAATATGAGGAAATCGTCAGAACCGTTTATCCTTTCTGTCCATAATGCCTCTTCGTGTTTGGTTATTGATGTTTGACAGAGTCTTTTCCATGTAGTTTTATGCGGGAACACGCCTGATCTTTTAAAGGCTGTTAGGTAGGGCATCAGACTGTATTTCTCAAGGATTCGTAGTATGTCGGGGATGAGCCCATGCTGTTGTTTGCTGAACGTTTCGTACTGGTAAAGTCGTAAAAGAAACACTTTATGACAGAGGAATCTAGCAGACGACCGACACAGTATACCCAGAAAAAACAGTTTTTGAAGGTCGATACATGCTTGCAGTGATGAGACTCCAGCAAGCCCTAAAACCATATCCGACCGTGTAAGATGTGGAAGCCCTTGGGCCCTCTTCAAACAGAAGTGATGTGCTGTCTCTAGTTTTTTCATGTTGGATTCTGAGATATCATTCCACAACTCACAACCAAAGAGAGCTCGAGGGAGGACACATGACCGATATAGTTTTATTGTTGTACACGGGTTAGGACCGGCACTTCCGCTAACTAAGTTCGTGAGTGACATAAATTGGCCTCTTATCAGTTGCTGTACTCTATCAATGTTGCTAGGTTGCTTTCCAGATGAAGATTGAATGATTCCTAGATGTCTGTAAGAGTTCACTTCAGAAATCACTGATGTTCCGTACACGAATGGAATTTGTCCGCTTGTTGGTTTACTTTTACGGTTTAGAATCGACGCAGCACACTTAGAGGGGTTGTAAACGTAACGCCATCTACATGCGTACGCGTGGCAAATCTTCAGCAGCTCGTTGATGCCGTTACGCGACAGCGAGAGAAGCACTATGTCGTCAGCCTGTGTGGGTGCGGAGATCTTGATGTCGTTAACACACAGGCCATGAGAAGAGGCCTGTAGCGAATCCAGTAGATCGTTGATATAGACGGTGTAGTAGAACGGGGCACATATAAAGCCTTGGCGGGTCCCCTGTTCGATCCTGAAGCTGGCCGAAATGTGTCCATTTTGGAGAACACAACTTGAGCAGTCTAGAAAAGAGTTCGATATAATTCGTAGCATTTTCCCCGTTATTCCAAGGTTATGTAGTTTAAAGATGAGACCACGAGTCCAAACTAGATCAAATGCTGATTTAGCGTCCATGTAACAAGCATATAGTGGACTTCCTCTTTCCACACAGTAATCTCTAGCCTCTTGAACAATGAAGGACACCATTTTACAACTCTTTCCCTTTTGAAACCCATATTGCAAGTCATTTAGTTTGTCGATGAACATGTTGTCTTCTATGCGTTTCATTAATAACTTTTCAAAGAGTTTTGAGATTACCGGGAGAAGTGAAATAGCACGATAATTATTTGGGTCGCTAAGTGATTTTCCATTTCCCTTGTGTAAAGTAATAGTGAGACCTGATTTGAAATTCTTTGGTAGTTTTTCTTTGTGGAAAATGGCGTTAAACAGAATGCATAAGCATAATGACAGTTCTGGGCCACCATACTTTAAATGTTCGTAAGTGAGGTTATCGATGGATCCATTCTTGTTGTTGGGCAGGCTGTTTATAATGGATTGTATCTCCTCGACGTTTGTCTCGCTGCATAGGTTCGAGTCCATTGGCGCATCTGTTTGCGATAGATATTCGTCTACCTTCTTGTCAACATGAAGTTTAAACTCACTATCGAAATCACGACTTTCTTTGAACTTGTAAAGACCAGTGAAATGTTCCGCCCATCCATCTAAGATCCCCTCAAGAGATTTCTCCTTTTTGCCGTTAAACATCATTTCACAGCCCCGCTTTTTGTTTCGCGCCTTTTTAGAGTTAATCACTTTCCAAAAACGGTTCTGGTCTAATTCACAGTAGCCGTCGATCATTTGAAGTTCTGTTTTCTCAAATTCATGTGCTGCAGAACGAAGGTTTCTTCTGAAAGTGCGCTTTAGAGTCTTATATCTTTCTTGTTCGATGCTGTTCTCTAACTTTCCTGACCATTTCCATGCTAAGTGAGCATATTTTAGATCTTTATGCAGCTTCTTTAAGGTGGATGTCCAGTAAGGTTTTAAGAAAGGTCGATATTCACGTTTTGATAAGCACATTTCGGCTGCTGCCATTATACACGTTACTAGCGTAGAATAAGCCTCATCGATGTTTGAAAAGTCAATTTCCGCTGTGCGTAGAAGTCGTGATAGATCTCTTTTGTAGGCATTCGTTTTATGTGGATTGTTCCACTTGAACGAACGTCTCTGAAATGTTTCATGACCAGTGATTTTGTGTGTATTCAAGTCTATTTTAAGGTGAAGGAACATAGGAAGATGACGAGACACATTAAGTGGTGCATCTTCATTGACTGAGCTTTTAATGATATAACCAGCTAACGCTGCATCAACTAGTATGTAGTCTATCTGTGTTGGATCCGTCCCTGTATACGGGTAAAAGGTCTGCGCTTGACCCGTGTAAGAAGCTGTTGTAGCCACAGAGATCATGTTTAGTGAGGAGCAAACGTTTGAGACGTATACGTCACGTGTACGATGGCTATCTATCAATCTGGCGTTAAAGTCCCCCATAACGACCACGTTGTTGTCCGAGTATGTAGAGCAAAGATCGAAAAGTTGATCAACGGTACACTTGAATGTTTCTACGCTATGATTAACAGAAGGGAGGTAAACCTGTATAACAACAATCGACAGTTCTTTGAGACACACTCGGATCGCGGCTATCCGATCGCTTCCAGTTTCTATGGTCTCAACACAATTGTCTATGCTGCGATGCCACATTAAAGCTACACCAACTTTACCGATATAACGCCCATTAAGGTTTGTCGGGTTAAAGCATGTAATGACGTGCGCATTGTAATTTGCATCAATTTGTCTTAATATGTCTGCGTTATGCGGCAGAAGCCAATGTTCAGATATTCCACATATACTGATGTTTTTTGAGTTTAGTTCACCAAGTAAATAAGGAATTGCAGTCATAATGCCCGTTGCGTTGTATGAGAGAAGACGTAGATCCATTATCCGTTAACATTGTTCTGGAACCGTTGAACATATTCCGATCGTCGAATCCAGGGACGACACGATATACCTTCAGGCCACTCTAGCTCGTTTTCGATGATAACAGCTTGATCGGCGTTTACCGCAATTTGAGCAACTTTGCAGTCGGTCCTGCCAGTGAGTAGGAATCTCACGTACTTGTAAGATATACCCATGTCGTATGTAAGAAAGTCTTCAAGGCCATTTTGATCACTCTCAGTATGAATACCGGTTAAAACGAAGGATTTCGTATTGAATTCTCGCGGGTTTGCTGCGCGAAAGCACCCTTTACGCCTACGAACTTGACGAAATTCGTCCTCTGGGCTGACATCATTTGTAATTAACGATTGTTTAGTGGCCGAATGCGTCCTGGTGTCATCAATCGAAGCAATGTGATTAACATTCAAGTTCGGTTGGTTCTCTGTGTTCGGCTCGTCAGGGATTTCAATGGTCATTTGTAACTGTTCGCGCGGAGCGGTGTTTTTTTTCTAATGTCTGTCCTTCAGATTTTCGACCTTTTGTCGCTTTAACCAAATTTCGGTCGTCTGCTACATTGTTTGTGAGCTGCGTTTTTAGCGAGACAGTCAATTTTTCGAATGATTTGGAAATCGTTGATGACAGTGTTTCACAAACCTCTCCCATTTTTGAATTTAGTTCCTTATTTATTGACCCAACAGAATTCAAAACTAAAGTCTCTGTGTTTCTATTGGAATCGTTTATAGATTGAATCTGTGAATTCATATGTTTGATTTCCTTATCATGTTGAACCTTCCTCACAGAATTGTCCTTTACTTGTGAGATATCTTCAGTCAGGTTGAATCTCAGATCCTTGATGCTATTTTGACAGTTTCGCCTGTAACTATGTTCAGAATCATTTATTCTCTCAATGCAATTGGAATTATCTCTTACAGAGGTTTGGAGAGCGTTAATCTGATCTGCAAACGAGTTGCGTGATGACTCCAATCTTGAAACGGTAATAGATAGTTCTTTTAAACGAAGGAAATGTTAAAACTCACAACGATTGTATCTCTTTCTGAATGTGATTCTGATTTTTCAGAATAGGAAAAGAGGGATGCGATCATTTTGCATTCCTCTTTTGAGAAAAAAGGAGAGATGTAGAAACGCTTATGCAATAGATTGCTTGGCTTTATCCGTGAAGGGGCATGCATATTACACTATATTATATAACATGTGAATTGGTACCTACGGATTTAATTCGTTTTCAAATCTGTGCTTTAAACCCTGTTTAGAAGGTTTCCTTGTTAAAACTATATTTTTTACATGAATTGTGAAACGGTTTTTACAACGCAGAGGAATTTGTTTTAAATCTGATTCCTTGTAACACAACCCCGTACTTGCGCCAAATAGGCCTACAGCTTGTTATAAAGTCGCAAGGGGACCCCGTCTCTCATGGGAATCGATTCTAAGTACATTCGACAACAAATTATTCCATTCTTTAGATTTTACCAAATATGACAATGTAGATCGTACTAAACAACACCATAGAAATAGATAACAAGAAGTCAATAGAGGTAACATAGGCGTAGGAGCGTTTTCAACATTGGGGGGGGCCAACTTCAGATGAGGACCGGTCTAAGAATAAATGTTCCTAAACTTTTTCATGACGATTCATGCATGTACAAAGTCAATAACATTATAAGAATTAAAAGAAAGCGTATGAAAACATGTATCTTTAATAAAAAAAAAAAAGAATATACCAGGTCTCGATCTCATGCGGAAATCAATTGTATTGAATTAAACAAATAGTGGCAGCGACCAGGCTGTCACAGCCACGGATACAACTATATGAAATAGTCAAACAATTATATTATTCTTTAAGCTTTAGCTAACGACACCTTTTAAAGAACATGTTTTACACCACTGTTTTCGTAGATCAAAACTACCCGGGTATTTTAGTGAGCTGAGTTTTCATTAGTCCGAATGATCCAGACGTAGATATTTCACTCTACGTCTGGATGCGTTCGATATAAAAGCGCGTCAAGCGGATATCGATTTTTCGAGGTAGTGCATGTCGGGAAATCTGTAGAAAGGGGCGGAGTTAAAATTACATGTAAAGTCTGGCTGGAATATAATATCGGCTCCTTTTCGTTTGGTAGAATATATATACATGTATATCTATTTACATTAAATCCGAGATGCCCTTTCCCTCATATGAATTTTGTCAATTGCCAAAGTATTGCAACAGTTGATTTCAATTGAATACGTAGATATTCATTCATTGAGTAAAGATATTTGTGACTCTATTGCGAGAATCTAGAAAACACTCAAACCATCAGAGAATTTTTTTATGGAAACTTTAGCCACACAAAAACCCTTTAGCTTATCATTTCTGATGGCCGATTCTATGGGAAAATGGACTCTCAATTTGATATTTTCTTGAATTATAGAAATCTGCAGTATAGGTCTAATCTGAAGTATAAATCTTGAAACTATTTCAAAGTATACTGTTTGCAGGTTGGGCGAGCACGAATGGAAACAAATCAGAGACATAGATAACAGCTATGTCTTTTAAACGAAGTATTCAAAAAGCTTAAATAAGCTATATAAACAGCTTTGGGCATGTTATAAAGGGGGGAGTATCGAATATTACATCTTTCGGGTTGTTGGTCTACTATATATGAAACGCCAAGTTTTATTACCCCAGACGGGAGCGACGCGCGTAACACAGAGACACTATTCCAGATACCGCCGTACATCACACAACACGTGCCTTACCCTTTATCCTGTTAATAGCATCATAGTTTTGTCCTCAAAGAATACGCATTTGACATAGATTTTTATTTCTAAAGTACATTGATATTAATCAAATTTACAGATTTAAGAGCAAGTTTCTTCTGAATATCATCTATGTTTGCAGCGAAATGGTAGTCGTCAAAACCAAATCCTTTTTTACCAATACAATATTGATTACTTTCTTGATATAGTTAATAGTTTGTATTTTACCTAATCGATAAGTTTGTGTGTTTAATTGCAGTTTGAATTTTAGAATGGTAACGACCTTGTCTGGGAAACTGAAGGGTAACTAAATGTTGAAAGCTTACAAAACTGATGATGTTAGATCGGTCGTTATTGCAGCTTGATACCTTACCTTTGGATTCAATATTTTTTGAAAATTAAAATGGTACGAGAAAAGGTATTGCCCAATGCTTTCATGCATGGAATGAGTCGGACAAACCGATTTTATTTTGATTATGAATAGATTGGTTAATGAACTATTTGTTTGTTAGATTGGACCAGTAAAACATTTAGAAAAAAAGTTAAAAAAAAAAAATTCAAAATATGCACTACAACCATAACCCAATGTATCATTTCATAAGTATAGATATGAACATAAGAATATATGCGTTCAAATTGAGACCGTTTTGGGTGCCATATCACAACTGATTCAAGTGTAGGTACTCATAAATGTTATGAATGTTTCGTCACTTTTAAACCTACTTAAATTTTCAATTTGCCACTTATGAATTGTGTTTATGACGGAAAATATTAGGACATTCGTATTGATCAGACGGAAAATATTAGGACATTCGTATTGATCAAACCAAGAACAAGCTTCCCTGTCCCTCTTCAAATCTTGAAATATGTGCGGAAAATAAATGAATTTTAATTAAAAACGTTTAAGTGGCTATCCAAGTTCAACAACATTTATAGTGACATTTCAGTGAACAATTACGGTTTCAAGTAGCTAAGAATTAGATTCAAGGAAATAGACTGGAGAAAGACTTCTTGACAAATCGATGACCCAAACGGCCTAGTTTTGTCTACTTCTTTGTGGCCTTGATGCGTTATTCAAATGTATCACAATTTTCGGGTTGTTTCTCTCAGTATATAAAGAAATCTACGTGAACCAATGATGAATTTACTTTCAACACAATTAGAAATCTTAAGGTATCACACATTAAATGGTTCCGAAATACTTCGGACGTACCTGTATATCTTTCACGATGACTGTAATTCTATTCGGATTCTATTCGGACACCTTTACAGTCATCGTGAAAGATATACGTCCGTAAAATTTTGTTTTGTTTTTTTCCTTTGAATTGTCATATACAACAACCCATTTATTCAAATTAAATTACAATAACATTTACATCATATAAATATATATATACAGTATAGTGTTTTCTAAAATTGGCATTTGACATAATCAAATTTGTACTCAAGTCTAAAATAGCACTAAGAAGGAGTTGAGTAGACGAAGAAGAAGAGAATGGGAATATAACACAAATATTCACAAAGGATTGTTTTCGAAATAAGTGTGGCGAAGCAAATCGCTTCAAAGGAGTTGACATACAGTCCGAATGAATGTTGAGTTTACCTATTTTATATAAGGGATGCTTTATCAAAATTGAATCTAAAGTGTCTTTTCCTTCGACAATGGATTTCATCAAATGACTCTGCTTTGGTTTAAAAATGAATTCATATTTTCCGTCGATCAAATGTTAACAATCGTTCAGGTTTTTGTTTTTTCTGTAAATCACAGGAAATGGAAGCAATAAGCAATCTTATTGGTCAATCCCACCTTCTTTCTGATTGGTGCCCATATTTTTCCTCGACGCCGATTGGACCCCTCACACACAGAGGGGGGGAATGCTGACGCGTTTTTATCGCAGGGCGCCTCCAAGCTGTCACGCAGTTACAGCTTGGATCATCCGAGTTAAGTTTTCATTGGATAAAACCGATGTGTTCAGATTGCCATTTGCGATGATGACGTCAAAATAATTATGGTTATTGTTCGTAACAAAAGGCGATTTGGTATTACATAATGCACAAAAATGCACATTTATTTTTATTCTGCTGTTAAATTTCATTTCTTTTATTTTTCTATACAAATAACTTCATTTGCCACTGTGAATATTGGGGGGGG
>OX401415.1:1778052-1786550 GCA_947846245.1 Cerastoderma edule
AAATAGTTATCGTTTTTGGGTAGGAAGATGTTTGGTACATATGTAACAAAGATGTTATTGTTTTAGCTAAGAGGACGTTTGGTCATGTAAAGTAGTTCTCGAGTGTGGGAAGGAAGGCGTTTAATCGATTGAGTAATTCTCGCTTGTAGTTAGGAAAATAATTATTGTTGAAATGAAAAGGATTCGATGATCACATCCCCTTTTTGCTACTGTCAAATACGTTTGCATTAAAGATAAAGGGTTAAGGGTTTAAAACCGACAATATGATTAGGATGTAAATTCCTTCCAATTATTCATTTCATGAAACGACCATAACAACAGGTTTGTATTTGATGAGCTTCTTTTCCCGAGAAACACAGCTCGGACGAGCTTCAGGCCTTTCAATTAGAGGAAACAGAATATATATATCTAATGGCGTTATGAGATCGAGGATATAACTAAATTACTTGAGATTTGCGATGTTGAACTAGATGTTCCTATAGTTTTATCAGTATATGTATCTGTAGTTGTATCAAATATTACCGAAGGTTTTTAAAATTCACCCATACGGTACAACGGCCATTTTCTATCTGCGTAGGTTCAGAAAACATGTGTATCAAAAGCATTTATATGCAATTACAAAGTCGTCGTGGCTGTTGTTTTGGTACCAACACTGTAGTATTGTACTTTATTGTGTTGAGGAAAGATAGTAAAAAGTCGCAAACAGGCTAGATCACAGGCCAGCTGCCAAATTTACTTGGCGGCTGGCCTGTGACATAATCTGTTTGCGTAAGCATGAAGTCGGTTCCAGCACTATATGAGTTGGAAATATCTTAAAAAATAAAGGAAATATGAAGAATAACACAATACTTGCAGACAGTGACTAAAGTATATAGAAAAAATCATACGTATGCATGTCCGGCAGTTGTTTGAACTTTTCCCTGTAACTCAACAAAACAGATAGGCGAGCTTTGTATCTGAAATATAAGACGAAAAAAGAAATGAAGCCCTAGAAACACTCCCCTTACACGAACCTTTATAATTACAGACTTACTTATGTTAAGCAACCATCCTTTGAACCAACCAACCTGCCTTAAACAATCACTACAGAAAGTCCCATTGTAGGATTCATAGTGTACATTAATTTGTGTTAAGCAACAACCTGTCTTAAACAGCCAATTTTCTCAGGCCCATAGACTGGCCTCTTAACACATGTTTGGCTGTAGCCCGACTTATCGCCCGCCTCGAATCCCGCCGACAAACGATGCTTAAGGGACCAGTGCTTTCCCCTTCCATACCCACACTGGGTGTTAGGAACGTGTTGATCCGTGTAATCTATCCGTCACTCGTCCAGTGGTTTATCTCTCCGTCGGGGATATAGACTGGGAAACAAAAGACCATAAATAACGTCGTATTAAGGCTGCACGACTATTCTAATGTATCGGGAGTAAGTGCATTGTCGGCTCGATAAGTAAAACACTGAGGAGGGAGGATTGGTATAGTTAACAGCCTTCTTTTGTTGATATTTAGTTGTTGGTACTTACGTTTGGACACCACCCCCCGCCAAACACACTCTCATCCAAGTACAGCCATACATAGGTACACGTACATGATACACATATGTTTATTTATAACAAACACAAACACACACTTTGACAACAGACAAATGTTGATTTATTTGATTAATGGGTCTATTGGGTTCTTGTCATTTACTCTAGAGCCTAGCTAAGTCGAGATAATCCCCACCAATAGAAACTTTTATCAGCTTATTTATTGGAAGAGTGGAAAGTCGCAGCCTCGTTTGAGGATAAGTAGAATCTGAACTTCTGTATATACGACTACATACAGATAAAGCAGACAAAACATATTATTTATGAAATAAGAGAAATGTTCGGAAGGAAGAAACAATTGCAATTTGCAAAAGGGGGAAATAGCTAGTTACGAGTAATGCGTCTTGTAGTGAGTGACACTGCTTTTTTTGTAAAATTGCTGTGCATGTTCACAGATGTGAGGAAATTTGGAAATCAAATATGAATTTCGCTAAGACTGGACTAATGCTGTATGTAATACGTCATGCACTGAAGAATAGTCATTGGAAGCAAGTTTGGATCGTTGTCAAAATCTTAGAGTGTATACAGTGATCTAACATATATTTTAATCCAAAAGCGTGACATCGCTTTTGAGATCAACCTCGCATAAACTGTACGTACTTAGATGAATTGACACTTTCTAAATATAATTATGCTTTCAATATCTGCTTTTAATTTAATATCAAACAACATTACATAAACTTCATTATTTCAACATCATTTTATTTCAACTTTTAAATGTTTTCTTCTGTGAAAAAGCACTTTTGAACACATGTAGATTGAATAGTGGGTGAAAGCTATCGCTTGTGTCGTCTTCATAAACTATTCATCGGTCCTTTCCCCTACAGATATGACCAAGACACACTTACAACAGACGACACTTAAAACAATTGTTTAGAGTGAGGTGTAAACAAAGTATATTTGGTATACTATAGAAAATCGTATGTTTTATTGTTTATTGCAGTAGTTTTTGGTTGAAACGTACTAACGCAAAAGCTGGTTTCTCTGGAAGATAAATCAATGGGCCAATTCTGATGATTCAGCTAAAACTCATGGGGAGAAAACACCATTCTACCTCCTATAGATCATTACTAAAATACATAACTAAATTTTGAGGTCAATGGGAACCACAAAGTTTTGGTTACTAATGTTAGTATGGTTTAACGTCAGCCTAACATTGTTTTAGTTTGTCACTATGATAGTCCATTTATCTCTACTCGATGTGTTATCTAAAATTACTTGGCACAGATATATCAAAGACATGTGTTCTAACTTAAAGCCATACTTGCGCTCATTTCCACTAAAATTGTGAAAGTTCTAGAATAATTGTAAATTAATTTAAAAGTACTTCAAGTTCCCTTTTACAGAAGAGTTGAGACTGCACCACGTTCACATAATGCTTTTGAGAGAGTGAATACTATAAAAATTGTTTAAAATTAGCGATAAAACTAAGCCAGCTGAGAAACGTTGGGAACCAATAAAACCCATTTTGAATGTTCACGTTGTTTATACTGGATATATGACTGTATTTTTATGTGTTTCACATGATTCTTTTAACCAGGTGATCGTCACTTATTAATCCGAGCGATTCTCTATTTTAGATGTTACTCAAATGTAAACAATGAAGTTAAATTGGTGGGCACCAAATTTGTGAAAATAGCACTTTGAAAAAAAAAAAATATAATAAATAGTGCAGGCGTTATATTGTCATGATCCTGTTGTATTTCGCTATGTTTCAGCATATTCTATCATAATTGATAAATTATTTTACCGAGTATTGCAGTTTTTCTGAGCGCTAGTATACTTTTAACCATCATTTACTAATACCTGGTTCGCTACCTACCGACACCTCTTGATTCGTGGGGGTGGCAAATTAGAGAAACTCAAAGCTCTAGCCTAGCACTGGTTTATCCAGGAAAGCTGTTATGTAACTGACATATTGTTGATACGGCATTAAACACCATACAAACAAACTGATACCTGATTTCTTTGTACCTCATTAATGAGTAACATGTAAAGCGAATTCAGCCGTTTTCACAAGCGATGACTTTGTGCTATAAATCACACAAATGGTGACAGTTTCTAGAAATGGAATCTTAATGAAATCGGGTGAGTAAACAATATCTGTATAAAAGGTACGCCTCTATATGTTTTATTCTAGGTAATCCGATATTTGAATCATTCGACTGGCGCCACATTCTTTTACCCTTATAGTGCTGGAACCGACTTCATGCTTATGAAAACAATGAATTGGCGACTGGCCTTTGATCTAACCTATTAGCTACTCTGAGTATCTTTCATCAACAAAAATAAGCAGATGCTTAGGTTTTGGAAAGCAGACGATACAAAAACCTCTCTTTATAAAGATTACCCAGCATTCTAAGGGTGAATGTGACCTTGTTTTAAAGTGTCAAAATAGAATTGAAAGCGAACAAAACAAAAGCACCGAAATACCTTTCAATATATATCGCGTTTCGTAATTCTGCATGCTGTTTTAAGTGTTTATAAATACGAACATATTTGAGGACAAGGTAGTCATACAGTTCAAAATTTGATTTAAAAATTATATTTATCTGGTCGGTGAAGGAATTCCGATTCGACTAGTGAGAACAAAGCGTATCCGAGGACGTCCCTACAGAAGCATGTGACCAACCTTATGCAGAAATGATCCGACGCCACCAGCGTTAACCCTTTCCCAAACAATACCGACATTTGACTACTTTGTTGCAGACGACTTTAGAAAACGATGTGGGAAAACGAGAAGTTGCTCCTGACGAGCAATTTTTCACTTTCCCCACAACGTTTTATGCCCTATTAGTAAATAATTTGCCAAATTCATCAAATTTTGAATTGTCGTCTGCAAACTCTTTCAATTTGGGACAGTCCAAAATTTGTTGTTTGGGAAAGGGTTAAGTACAAGCTGTATCAGCAAGCTAAACAACCGATGAGTGTTTGTTAGTTATTAATGAGATCATGAGGTTTATCTCTCAATCCAAGATGATCTAATGCTCTGGAGAAACATGTTGAATCCGAATCGGTCTGCCTGTGCAGCTCTGGCTGAGCAAGCTTGATATAAAAAGAAGATATGGTTCCTCACAGATTTCTATGGTCGCACAGAGGTGACATGTTCGCGATTTTTTCTTGATATTCCGAGTTAGTAAGTTTTAAAAAACGAGATTATTAAGTCATTATTTCGAGTTAGTAAGTCTAAATAATGAGATTATTGAGTCGTTATTTCGAGTTAGTAAGTCTAAATAACGAGATTATTCAGTCGTTATCTCGAGTTAGTTAGTCTAAATAACGAGATTATTTTTTTTATATCTTTTATTCAGCTTTTATATACAACAAAGAAAAAACCAATATACACACAAATAACAAAAGTATAAAGCATTGACGTGTTGGCATTACACGTTGTCTTATTTGTTAAACGTTTGTCTTATATTAAACCCCAGTAAAAACGATTGTAACTGGATGAAACACATGATATTAACATAATGTATAGGCTTCATTCCGATACAATCTGCTTTTGTATTATGTTTTTTTTAAGCAAGGATATAACGTAGAAACACGATACATATTATTTTCATGCTGCTCTACATTCTCAGTATCTATTTATTTGTCTCATAATGTTTTCGAACGAGGCTTCGAAAACAAAACTCCTCTCCTGCAACAAGCATGTTATATTTTCGACAAATATACATTCGAAATACAATTCAGTGTCTCGCATAAAAATAAAGATTGAATTCTGATAAAGTTTAACCGTTTCCGGCAATAGAAATACAACAATGTATGTATCTCTTTAAAAAGAAGATAATTTGCTTTACCAAATATTTGTTGTTTAAACATGTTTTCGTAACAATGCATAATCGTGACATACGGGTAAAAGAGAAAGACCTTATATAAAGGTCCGATAAAAGAATGATAGAAAGTAGCTGAACAATTAAAACCACAGCGGAGAAGTACAAAAACAAACACATTTAAAGGACCTGTATAAGTAATACCTTATAGGAATATCTTGCGAAACGTAGACCAAGAGATCGGTGTTATTTTAAGTAGTTTAGAAAAAATCCAAAGCGGTACTGGACTGAGCCTCTTACATACTGGAAGAAATAACGAGATTATTAAGTCGTTATTTCGAGTTAGTATTTCGAAATAACGAGATAACTAAGTCGTTATTTCGACATACTAACTCTAAATAACGAGATAGTTAAACGATCAGATGATTTGTTGTCTTTCATATTACAATTACAGAAACTCAAAGACATAAGACCATCTGATTGGTCAACTTACTTGTTATAACAAGATGATCAAGTCGTTGATTCGAGTTAGTAAGTCGATATAACGAGAAACCTTAGTTGTTATTTCGACATACAAAATCGAAAAACGAGATAGTTGAACAATCAGATGATTTGTTGTTATCTTCTATATGTCAATTACAGAAAATTAAAGACGGCAAACCGTGCGATTAGTAAACGAACTCGTTATAACGATTTACCTTAGTCACTATTTCGAGTTAGAAAGTCGAAAGAACGACTTAATAATTTGAAAGAACGACTTCATTAGTTGAAATAACGACTTAATTAGTTGAAATAACGACTTAATTGTCTCGTTATTTCGACTTATTAACTCTATATAACGAAGTAGAACAACGCATACATGTCACCTCTGTGCCACCGTAGATTTCATCGCGGCCCAATGTTAAAGTACGAGAGTGATGGATGGTTCCCAGTAATTATTTGTAGGCTATTATTACTAGTAACCTGCGTGTGTCTCGTTCATCCATTACCCGGGAACCAGCGACAAGTGTCTACACCGTGACACGTACAGGGACGGGCGTTTCTGGTGGTATACCGCTATCTTTTGGCCCTTCTTAATTCTGTATAAAAACAGCCAAGAGTTAATCCTTGTTGTTTCATTGTTCCACACTCCGTGTACCCTACCAGATTTTCAAGAACAAACATGCCGAAGTTTAGCTACCTTTTTAGCTATCGGCAATCTCTTTTTACCGCCTTCAAAAATAGCACCCAATAATGCTGGGGTCAGCGAAGGGCGTCTTCAATATCGCTTCCCCTTCCGCGAAAGTAGTTCCTGAAGAAAGCAACAGAAAAAAGGTTTAAAACATGGCCAACACCCACAAAAGATCGAACATGGGCAAAATGCCCCCTCTTCTGTCCTAAAAGCATATGAGTAACACACAAAGTAACATTCTATTTTTTTATGAACTACTTATAAATGTACAACGACCTTTAAAAGTAATTCGTCCGTGGTCTCTGACGTTCTGTCGATTCAAATATATTCAGTGTTTACAGCCGTGCCACTTGCTGATTCAAACTTCAGTCCAAGGATCGGGCCGATGTTACAAGTGATTTGTAGTTTGAGATACATGTATAGCCAAGTTTATTGTTTACGATAGAATACCGACGATATAACCTGTGGAGAAAACGAAGTTTTTTCTGAAAATCAATTTATATTCATTGTATTTGTATCTATAAATGTAGATATACAATGTACCACACTCAAGGAATCCTGTCTTTATCTGTACATCGGCTCACCCTACCGAATAAACCCGATATGTAACATGCATTTCTAAAAAAAAAACCAGACAACATAGGTATATTTTATTGTCATTTATTCAATAAGTAAACGACGATAAATCATTACAGGTAGAACACAAATTATCAACTTCTCAGCATTAGGAAAAATATTATGTCATATGATTGATATGATGGAAGGTTATGTAAATTAAGAGAACTACATAATAAGATTAAATAATGAATCTAATAAATAATTGAATTGGAATCTGTATACCACATGCACACAGGGAAACACCACGTGACATTAGCCTCTGTGATAAGGTACGGCCGTGTTCCTTAATGGATGTCTTATTCGTGATAAGGTACGGGCGCATTTACTCACGGATATTTCATGTGTGGCAAGGTACAGTCGTATTCACTCATGGATGTCTTATTCGAAATAAAGTACAGCCGTATTCACTTATACATGTTGTATTCGTTAATGAAGTGTCGAATTCACCCAAAGATATTTTATTCGTTTTAAGGTACAGTCGTATTCGCTCACAGATGCTTCATTCGTGATAAGATACAGTCGTTTTCACTCAAGGATATTTCATTCGTGATAAGGTGCAGTCGTTTTCACTCACGGATGTTTTATTCGTTATAAGGTATACTCGTTATCACTCACGGTTGTTTTATTTGTGATAAGATACAGTCGTTTTCACTCATGGATGTTTTATTTGTGAAAAGGTACAGTCATTTTCACTTACGAATGTTTTATTCGTGATAAGGTAAAGTCGTTTTCACTCATGGATATTTCATTCGTGATAAGCTACTGTCGTTTTCACTTACGAATGGTTTATTTGTGATAAGATACAGTCGTTTTCACTAACGGATGTTTTATTCGTGATAAGATACAGTCGTTTTCACTCACGGATGTTTTATTCGTGCTAAGGTATACTCGTTATCACTCATGGATATTTTATTTGTGATAAGATACAGTCGTTTTCACTCATGCATATTTTATTTGTGAAAAGGTACAGTCGAATGTTTTATTCGTGATAAGGTAAAGTCGTTTTCACTCATGGATATTTCATTCGTGATAAGCTACTGTCGTTTTCACTTACGAATGGTTTATTTGTGATAAGATACAGTCGTTTTCACTAACGGATGTTTTATTCGTGATAAGATACAGTCGTTTTCACTCACGGATGTTTTATTCGTGCTAAGGTATACTCGTTATCACTCATGGATATTTTATTTGTGATAAGATACAGTCGTTTTCACTCATGCATATTTTATTTGTGAAAAGGTACAGTCGTATTCACTCATGGATGTTCCATTCGTGATAAAATAAAGTCGTTTTCACTCACATATTTTATTCGTGATAAGGTTCAGTCGTATTCACTCACGATTA
>OX401415.1:1787050-1789550 GCA_947846245.1 Cerastoderma edule
AGAAGAAGAAGAAGAAGAAGAAGAAGAAGAAGAAGAAGAAGAAGAAGAAGAAGAAAAAAAAAAAGAAGAAGAAGAAGAAGGTGAAGAAGAAGAAGAAGAAGAAGAAGAAGAAGAAGAAGAAGAAGAAGAAGAAGAAGAAGAAGAAGAAGAAGAAGAAGAAGAAGAAGAAGAAGAAGAAGAAGAAGAAGAAGAAGAAGAAGAAGAAGAAGAAGAAGAAGAAGAAGAAGAAGAAGAAGAAGAAGAAGAAGAAGAAGAAGAAGAAGAAGAAGCAACAACAACAACAACAACAACAATAACAACAACCGCATCCTTCCTTTTCTTTTTCCCTTCCTTTCCTTTTTTCTTTTTCATTTTCTCAAAAGCTCTATCAAGAGGAGTGTAGGTTTAAGCATTATAGATGATTTTTCATACATATTATATTTGAAAAAAATATAATATCCTTCCAGTTGGTAGGAAGGTTTGTATAATTTAAGTCTTTATAATTCTATCAATACTTTTTGATTTGCATTTCTCTCTTATCCGTAAGTGTTTAGCGAACATGCAAGTTAATCATGCATCTCATCCCCCGGGAACTTTACATAACTGGTATTTCCTTGCACCGAGGGGCAATTTGCTGGCTTGTTTCATCTTCCAGTTTAAGTTTCAAATCTGTGAGATGATACAAAGAAACGACCTGGAAGTCCTCTAAATTTGAATTATTCACCCAAACGCTGCAACCAATTTAACGAATAGAGCATAATAACCTCTCAAAGATTCGATCACATCCGATCAGTAAAAAATAAAACTGTCGTCCACTGATCAGTTGTGCTGTCTATTCATATACCTGCATGTCCTCTATAAAGTTGCATTAGGTTCCTTTTTTTTATAAACTTTCTAATAACGTTTTACTAAAAATAGCCTTGATGTGTACAAACATTGTATTAACCCTTTACCAAACACAAACTGTTCGACTGTCCCAAATTGAAAGGGTTTGCAGACGAGATTTTAAAATGTGATGAAATTTGAAATGATTTTCTGTCAGGGTAGAAAACATTGTAGGAAAAGTAGAAGTTGCTCGCTAAGAGCAATTTCTCCTTTTTCCATAATGTTTTCCGGAGTCGTCTGCAACAAAGTGGTTTAATGTCGTTATTGTTTGGTAATGAGTTAAATCTGGAGGAGGATGGCTGTCTCAACACTCAGTTCAGATCAAACACTGCGATCGAAAGGCAAATGGCCTTACAGTGAATGAAGAAGTACAGAAATAGCAAACTTGTATATGCAATGATTCTGATTCCATTTTATCCCCAAACGTCACAGCTATGACTTGAAATTGGATCAAATACTTAATCATATACTTGGAAGCTTTTTATGCGAACAATCATGTTGGGAAACTTTGTCCAATAGCGGAAAGAATAAGAAGAGCTTAAATCCAACTTTTCCATCCATCAAGAGTACTGGATTAAAACAAAAAACATTGTTTATTAGGTCTTTGATTAAAACAACTCCTTACGTGAATACGACTTCTAGATTTTTAAATTCATCAACTGCTTTCAAGTTTTTATGTTCATAAATGAGTTTACCATTTCTTCTTTAAAAGCTCAGAAAAACTGCAAAACTGGGTAATATGAGTTATAAATTATGATAGAATATGTTGAAACATAACAAAAACTCCCAGGCTCATGCCAATAAAACGCCTGCAGTATTTATTATCTATTTTTCAAAGTATTATTTTCATAAATTTGGTGGTCACCAATCTAAGATAAGACCTGGGTAATGAAGAAAAGTCAGATTAACAAAATTAAAGATTAAACAAAGCAGATGCCATATTAAAATCAAGTTTCATAGTATAAGAATCTTTCTAGATCAGAATTTGTATTTGCCAACTTCTTTCATGAAATTTTAATTTTAATGTGAAAATTTAAATTTAAAGGGAGGTAATTAATATGAAATAAATAACAAAAGCGTTGATATCCTATTTGTAAATATAAATTCAAAATCAGACAAATTTTAAATATTGGCTCGGTGAATGTCTTCGAAGAGATGCATATTTCATGAATTACATCAAAACTTATTCTTTAACCAAAGCAATAACCAGTTTTACATTACCCAGGTCTTACCTTAACTTCATTGTTTACGTTCGAGTAACATCTACAATAGCAAGGAGCGCTCGGATCAATGAGTTGTGATCACCTGGTTAGAAAAATCATGAAAAACACACATGAAAATAATTTCATTTATCCAATAATAACAATGTGAACATTAAAAATGCAGATTTCTTTTGGTTTTATTTGTTCCAAACGTTTCTCGGATGACCTTGTTTAAGCGCTAACTGTAAACAAACCTTAAGTATTTGCTCATTTAAAAGCATCATGCGAACGTGTTCCAGTCTCAAATACTCTGTAAATGGGAATTTAAAGTACTTTTTAGTTAATTTTTCAATTATTCTAGAAATTTCGCAATTGTGTAATTGAGCGCAAGTATGGCTTTAGCAACTCTAATCTTAATTCAGATTATATCAATA
>OX401415.1:1794550-1985846 GCA_947846245.1 Cerastoderma edule
GATTCCAGCCTGACGCACACGGCTTCGTCTTAGGCGAATATTCGCCATCTTCTCGTTATCTTCATGTTACATGTTATTTGTATGGGCGAATTTCCTTTTGTTCGAATTTACGTTGGACGAATATCTCCACGGTGATTGTGTCGTGAACAATATGTTACATGTTATTTGTATGAGCAACTTATATTTTATTTTTTATGAATTGAACGGATATTTTCAAAATTACTTTATCATTATCTTCATGTTACATGTTATTTGTATGGGCGAATTTCCTTTTGTTCGAATTTACGTTGGACGAATATCTCCACGGTGATTGTATCGTGAACAATATGTTACATGTTATTTGTATGAGCAACTTATATTTTATTTTTTATGAATCGAACGGATATTTTCAAAATTACTTTATCATTATCTTCATGCTAATTGGCGACTCTCATTTTGTTTTGGTATTTCCAAAACCTTAAATACCTGCTTAATTTTGAGGAGGACAGCTAATCAGAGTAGCAAACAGGTTAGATAACGGGCCAGGCGCCAATTTACTTGGCGGCTGGCCTGGATCTAACCTCTTTGCATAGGCATGAATAAATTATTCCGGTAATGTTTATCGTTACCTTTAAGACTTTTTTTTCTGCGATATTTTGTCTGATAACATGGCATTAGAAGAATTCACTCCTAAGACTATTTGCGTCCATTTCATGTCAAAGCCTCAATACACGACTGTACTATGTCATAACAAAAGTGAACGACCTATCAGACACTTGCAATAAAACCTCTAAGTCACATGTCATTGGTAAAGACGACTGGTCTTTTTGCATTGGTGTTAATGATGACGGAATGATTACCCGTTCCCAACAATAAATTCAATTAGCGATTTGAATGTGTTCAAAGGTTAACGAAGATATTGCTGCTTGTTTCGGTGGTACTAGGATTCGGCGTAAAACGGGATTTTAATTTTTGTGGTTATATGACGTTTGGTTCTAATTCTGCGTTATATCTTCTTATCCGACAACCAATTTGACAGTCAACTTCGATCGTCGTCATCGGAAGCCAGGCGATTTCTCTCTCGACATCAGTTTAACGACAATCAAGTCTTTCACTAGAATGTAGACTAATTCACGTTAACCCCTGACTTCATCTTGTAGGTCTTGTATGTCTATTTAATTAGTCTTTTATGTATATGTATAAGTCGTCATTGAGGTTGACGTTAAGACACCGACGTTAATGAAAAACGCGACACTGAGGTTGACGTTAAGACACCGACGTCAATGAAAAACGCGACACTGAGGTTGACGTTAAGACACCGACGTTAATGAAAAACGCGACACTGAGGTTGACGTTAAGACACCGACGTTAATGAAAAACGCGACACTGAGGTTGACGTTAAGACACCGACGTTAATGAAAAATGCAACACTGAGGTTGACGTTAAGACACCGACGTTAATGAAAAACGCAACACTGAGGATGACGTTAAGCCGCCGACGTTAACGAAAAACGCGACACTGAGGTTGACATTAAGACACCGACGTTAATAAAAAAAAAGCGACACTGAGGTTGACGTTGAGACACCGACGTTAATGAAAAACGCGACACTGAGGTTGCCGTTAAGACACCGACGTTAATGAAAACGCGATAATAAGTGTGACGTTAGGACACCGACATTAATGAAAAACGCGACACTGAGGTTGAAGCTTAGTCCTGCACAATCCAATTGAATGAGACAAGTGGAGTAACCGGGCACCAATGGCCAAGTCATTAGTTCTCGAATCAATATTTTCTTTGTACAAAGACATAATTAAGTGATTAATTTATCTCTAACCAGTCTTCTTTCCTATTGATTACCTGTGCGGAAGCGTCATCTACAGGCGGTCCGCTTGTGAAAGGGTTTTAACCTCGCTAGAGGCTTGCTTTGCGTTATAGACAACGGTCTCATTATAAACCATTTGCTTCGTATAGAACGCTCAATTTAAAAGTAACTTCACAAGACTAATAGTACGCACACAAAATCGACGCTTTATCGGATAAAACCTTCAAGTCAAAATTGTGTAATGATTCGTTAAAAGCAAGTTTTATTTTTGTCACAGTATTTCTTTGGGTATCACGTTACCCATGTGTTAAGGTTTCTCTACACGTGTGATAGGTTCCAGTGGACATTACACAGACCTCTGCTGTAGGACAAATATCAACGTATTTGGGATTTCCATAGTAACACCGTTATATCAGCTAGACTGTAATATGAAAACAACGTATGAAAGAAAGAATTTGCTCATCATGAACAAATAAATTCTCTGTCGGGTGCAACAGTCTCAACACTGTTGAAAAAAGTTCGTTTTTAGGAGAAATCGAATAGCCAAGCTGTCTGTCGAATGCGTTGATGATGGGGGACAGTGGTCCAGGGGTAGAGTGCGGCGGCTGGACACGAGGGACGTGGGTTAAACCCTGCGAGCAGCGGGTTCCATCTGCCAACTTTTATAAACCAACATTGGGCGTGAGTGCTGGTTATGTATTCAGGAAGCATACTTGATGTAATTTGTGTTAGTTGTAAGACTTTGCTTCACAATTGACTTAAAAGTAATTAAGTTTACACGATCGATGCATTATGAGATCGGAGAAGATTTGACCATTGCGTTGTGAAGGCACTGTGTTCGTTAACCCTTTCCAAAACAATAACGACGTTTGACCACTTTGTTGCAGACAACTTTAGAAAACATTGTGGGAAAAGGAGAAATTGCTCGTGACAAGCAATTTTTCCTTTTCTCACAATGTTTTCTGCCCTATCAGAATATTATTTTCCAATTTCATCACATCTTGAATTGTCGTCTGCAAACTGTTTCAATTTGGGACAGTCGAAAAAATGTGTTGTTTGGGAAAGGGAAGATACTTATCTCTACTTCACTCGTCACATTTTCATCGTCCATTACCGTTTTCCGTTTATTTATTTCTATATTGGATGGCTTAGCCTTTTCCATTTGATTAGAAAATTAAAAGATAATTTTCCGGAGAATATGTCGCGAATTTCCCTGTAATTGAAAACGGGAAAACGCTCTGCTTTCGCGCTGACCTTTTGCTCTACCGAGGGTTTTCTAAGTGAGTATATAGATTTGGTATTGCCAAGCGGGTCTGGGTCGCCCGCTTGTGAAGTATCGAACCTTTATAGTGCTTGAACCGACTTCATGTTTATGCAACCATGTTTGATCCAGGCCAGCCGCCGAATAAATTGACGGCTGGTCTGGGATCTAAACTGTTTGTTATTCAGTGTACTATTCCTCATCAAAATTAAAAATATATCTAACGTTTTGGAAAGCAGATGACACAAAAATCTGGTTCTAGAAAATTACCCAGCATTCTAAGGGTTAAAGGATTTAAAATCGACGTCTAGTTTTGACTACATAGAACACTTTACATATGCCATGACGGGTGAAAAGAAACCATTTTCAAAGAATGTGTGATCTTAATTGACCGATCCCGATTGGATATTTCATTACAAATTACGCGGCAGGTAGGCAAATGTCTAAACACGTGACAGCTCTTTTTGTTTGATGAAAGTTTAGCCTATAGTAAAGTCACGTGGTGTACATTTGATAGATTGCGCCGTCATGCAGGTTTTAGACAGTTCAATTAGTGTTACAAAATTAAAATAACACATGCAAACAGCCTTTAGAATTGGGGAACCCAGCGTTGATTGTAACCTAGTTATACAAAATAAATGTCTTCATTCAAACCCATTTTGTAATAGTAGGTTCACTTTGTGTGTAATTTTCGGATTAAATGCAGGTAAACCATAAAATATGCCAATTTATTCGAACAGGCAGAAAAAAGTCCTTTAACGCGGTACAAAGCAGCAAATATAGTTTAGATATAATGAAACTATTGACAAACAAAACATTGCTTGTGTTCGAATAAAGACAACTTGTGAACAGATCTCTGCGATGAGTAGTTTTAATTAGATAGAGAATAGATGGTTGGTGTCGTGAATCGGAAATGTTATCGGGCAAGGCTTAGGAATATCCGGTAAGCCAAATGCGAAACGGATAATAGTCCGAAGCCGAGCCCGATAACTTTTCCAATTCAAAGACTCCAACTTTCTATCATATTTATCCTGTTACCTTTACGTATTCTTTCAAACAAACAAGATGTAAATAAAACACGAGAAAAAAAGAAAAATTAAATAGAGAATGGTGTAAAACTGACGTCATGGCGTTCTTATGACGTCATTATTCGTCACGTGCATGTGTTATATGGTTAGTGCCGGATATCACAAATGTTATATGGCACCTAGTTATCGGTCCCAAAATGACACTAGTGACAGGATAGAAATGGTTACATGACAAGCACAACTCATGAACAGTCTACACCACGACTACCTCAATCTGAACACATCGGGTTTATCCAATGAAAACACCTCTGAAATAATAGGGATGACGCCATATTGTTTCTCGCGAGAATGACGCCACTTTACTTTCGTTTTCGAAAATAGATCTTAAATGTGAAATCTAAAAAGTCGTTAAGTTTGATTGAGGCAACAACTATACATGTCACAACAACAATTTCGCCATTCGGTATGAGTTACTGATAAAAAAAAAGATTTAAAAGGATGTCCAACACTTCCATACACATTGAACCTCTTAACGTGCACGCTTATAAAATGTGTTAGACGCCGGAGGCCGATTTACCCGAAAAATTGTAACCCTACACTTATATCCGATGTCTATTTCACAGCTCACGAAAATGCCCGAGTAGTTCCGATTGTCGTTAGGAACCGTCTAATCAAAGGTGTCCAATCCGTCAACGAACGCATATGCTTCTTTGTATATACATGTTGTGGATAGAATCTATTGAAAGAAAAGCATGTAGTTCTGTTTACGAGCAGTTCATAGTACTGTCACAATGAATTTCGATGATTTCCACAGCGCCTGCAGCAACAGAGTGAGGTGTATCGTGGTCAGCACCAGAGTGAGGTGTATCGTGGTCACCACCAGAGTGAGGTGTATCGTGGTCACTACCAGAGTGAGGTGTATCGTGGTCACTACCAGAGTGAGGTGTATCGTGGTCACTACCATAGTGAGGTGTATCGTGGTCACTACCAGAGTGAGGTGTATCGTGGTCACTACCAGAGTGAGGTGTATCGTGGTCACTACCAGAGTGAGGTGTATCGTGGTCACCACCAGAGTGAGGTGTATCGTGGTCACTACCAGAGTGAGGTGTATCGTGGTCACCACCAGAGTGAGGTGTATCGTGGTCACCACCAGAGTGAGGTGTATCGTGGTCACCACCAGAGTGAGGTGTATCGTGGTCACCACCATTGTGGTCAGCACCAGAGTGAGGTGTATCGTGGTCACCACCAGAGTAAGGTGTATTGTGGTCAGCACCAGAGTGAGGTGTATCGTGGTCACCACCAGAGTGAGGTGTATCGTGGTCACCACCAGAGTGAGGTGTATCGTGGTCACCACCAGAGTGAGGTGTATCGTGGTCACCACCAGAGTGAGGTGTATCGTGGTGAGGTGTATCGTGGTCACCACCAGAGTGAGGTGTATCGTGGTCACCACCAGAGAGGTGTATCGTGGTCACCACCAGAGTGAGGTGTATCGTGGTCACCACCAGAGTGAGGTGTATCGTGGTCACCACCAGAGTGAGGTGTATCGTGGTCACCACCAGGTAGGTGTATCGTGGTCACCACCAGAGTGAGGTGTATCGTGGTCACCACCAGAGTGAGGTGTATCGTGGTCACCACCAGAGTAAGGTGTATCGTGGTCACCACCAGAGTGAGGTGTATCGTGGTGAGGTGTATCGTGGTCACCACCAGAGTGAGGTGTATCGTGGTCACCACCAGAGTGAGGTGTATCGTGGTCACCACCAGAGTGAGGTGTATCGTGGTCACCACCAGAGTGAGATGTATTGTGGTCAAGGCGTAGATAGATGTATCGTGGTCACCACCAGAGTGAGGTGTATCGTAGTCACCACCAGAGTGAGGTGTATCGTGGTCACCGCCAGAGTGAGGTGTATTGTGGTCACCACCAGAGTGAGGTGTATCGTGGTCACCACCAGAGTAAGGTGTATTGTGGTCACCACCAGAGTGAGGTGTATCGTGGTCACCACCAGAGTGAGGTGTATCGTGGTCACCACCAGAGTGAGGTGTATCGTGGTCACCGCCAGAGTGAGGTGTATCGTGGTCACTACCAGAGTGAGGTGTATCGTGGTCAAGGCGAAGATAGATGTATGAGGTGAAGGAGCTTTATATATACATGTGGAACACTTTAGTCATCTTAATTATTGTTACAAACATTCCATGGATGGCTTATTCACTCCTTCTGTTAACCCATTTCCAAACAATAACGACGTTTGACAAGTTCACTGCTTACAACTCTGGAAAACAGTGTGGAAAATGAGAAATTACTTATTTTCCCATAATGTTTTCTATCCAATCAGAAGAGTATTTTTCAATTTCATCACATTTTGAAAAGTCGTCTTCAAACTCTTTCAATTTGAGAGAGTCGAAAATTTGGCATTTGGTAAAGGGTCAATTTTATGATTTCAATGTCATACAGAGACAAGAACATTGTTTCGGTTTTTTTTAAAAATGCATGCCATGGTTTCTGTTCTGAAAAATCAGGTGAAAATGCAAATTATACCATGACGTGTGCAGGTGCTGTGTATGGATTTTGTCATCAAAGATTTAGTTGAATGGTGATTTTTAATATATTATGAAGATGTGAAAAAAGTTTGAGTTTAACACGTATATGTTGTAAGAAGTAGGTTTTGAAACAATACTATCTTTCACAAACATGTTTCCATTTCGATTGAAAATCTTACCAAGCATAACATCATATTCGTAAAATAGTAACAATTCACCGTCGTTTACAATTGATAGAAACGCGATTTTGCGATTTAAACTTTTATGCATGTTTTTTATTGGAGCAAAAAGTGACATGTTTACTGTCATGGGATATTAGAACTGATTCAAAATAAAAAAAAACATCATTACAAAAGTATTGCTTCATTTTAGGTATTGTTAGAAACTATTTTTACAAAGGAAAACATTTTTCCATCGGCAATCCCCCAGCTTGTAATGATTGTATACTACACGTGCGTGCAAACGAATATATTTTGAAATTAAAAAAGCTAATTCAATTGTTTACCCAGATATCTTCATAAGACTTCAACGGTCCTAATAATTACATAATGTAAATCATGTTTGGGTACAGAAAAACATTAGTTTATGTCTAATTTGAAATTTCTGTACCGAGTTATGGGTTTGCCTTGAATTTAATTTCAAATAATTATATTTTACAAATGAACTTTGGGATAGGTATGTCTTCACGTGTATAGTACATGTGAACCGTCGGCCATTCAAGGCGGGGTTCTACACGTTTCAACACATTCGGAACACCTCCGCCATTTCTTAGAATAACTTTGGCAGTAATGGGGAGCCATTCTGAAAGTGGTCCGGCAACATGGCGGCGACGAAGGGACCAGCCGGGGGTTGCCGAGTAGATACGATTGAGAAAATATGAAACACAGATGCGTTCATATGATAATCCTTAATGAAATAAGTAAAAGAAGGAATACATGAAAAAAGAAACATTCATTCCTGATATTTGACCAATTTGTAAGAATTTACACACAAATTTAGTCCCTGGGTATAATGTACCAAGTGTGTTATCCGGTGAAAAACAGACGCATTACCCCAGGATTTCTGGTGTATTCATGAACTACCTACGAGGTAGATCTACCGGCTTGTGCCGGGCATTGCCGACAAAAAACGATTGGTTCTAACTCTCGACTAAAGGTTTCTGCCCAATGCCTTGATTTGGGGCCTATGTTTCTAAATGATTCGTCAACTCTATGTAGAGTCAAAGATGTCAGTTCTATGGCGTTATAACTTTTCATATCCTCTGACACAACTGTTGCTTGTTCCTGCGTCAGGGCAAGATTAGCGATGACTCTAGATAAGGCTGAACGTAGATGTTTACTAATTGCGTTTAATACATCAAGGTCAAATAGTATTAAAACTTTAAGCATGTAGTTATTTCAGAATGAGATATATAATTAAATTTCATTGGAATTCCCCTAAAATGGTTTCGGCGAGACAACCACAAATCATATCCTTACTATAGGGCCGAGAAAAAGAAATACATGTACAATCATTTGCAAAGGAACTATGGACCATGAACTTAACCATTTCCCAAACAATATCAACATTTGACGTCTTTGTTGCAGACGACTTTAGAAAACATTTTGTGAAAAGGAGAAATTGTTCGTGGCGAGCAATTTTTCCCTTTCCAACAAGGTTTTCTGCACTTTCTGAAGAATATTGTTCAATTTCATCACATTTTAAAATGTCGTCTGCAAATTTTTCCAAATTTGGGACAGTCGAAAATTTGTTGTTTCGGAAAGGGTCTGCAACAAAGTGGTCAAATGTCGTTATTTTTTTGAAAAGGATTAAAACCATTACTGAAGCATACTTTCCCTTGCGTTAACTACTACATGTATATGAAAACATATTTGAACCGAAAGCGTAAGGAATAACGGGAAAAATAACACTGTTTGCACTATAGCTTTCAAATAATGTCATTTAGGAAGCATTTAAATAGACACAGAAGCGCAAAATAAGCCTAAAATGATCATAATAGTAGTAACGTACAACGTATGATCGAAATGGATTTCACCCCTGGATCCACAGAGCTATATATCTAACCTTCTACCAAACGCCAAATTTTAGACTGTTCTCAAATTGAAAGAGTTTGCAGACGACCCTTCAAAATTTGATGAAATTGAAAAATAATCTTCTGATAGGACAGAAAAAATTGTGAGAAAAGGAGAAATTGCTCTTTTCCCACAATGTTTTCCAGGGGGTCGTCTGCAACAATCTGGTCAAATGTCGTTAATTTTTGGTAATGGGTTAACTCGTGGTTTCTCCGCTCTTGAAACTATCGCTCTACAGGTTATTCGACAGAATATATTCTGGTTTACCACGACCGAAGATTACAAATTTCGTCTGTTTATCATTAGCCATTTGGGACTTTACCTTTTATAAACTAGTGTTTAATTGCTTATGCATTGCGTAGTCCTAGATAATTATTTACATACGTGGCAGGCAAGTGTATTTTAACGCCTAAAGAAAGAAAAAAGACAACAGCCGTCATAGCATATCAAATGCCCTAGTCATTAGCGCTCTCGAAATGACGTCAACCTTATAAACAAAGCTTTGATTTTGCGCTGTGATCTCGAAAATAGCAAAGTTGTTTGATTTGTCAATTATATGAGTTTTTTCTTCTCATTCCCCCATGCAAAGCCACACACTCGTGTGGTTTCTTTTTATATATATTGTTATCCACTTGAAATAGCTGGTACAGTAAAGAAAACAAATTGTATTAGATGTATCTTAAACACTCGGAATAATCATCTTGTATACAAGTAGTTGGTAATAGATTGTACCATAGTTAACCCATTCCCACTCTTGGGGTTTTGAACTTTTGAGGCAATGATAGAGAATTGCTGACAACGGCTTTTATAAGTATTATTATCACATAATTAAGTGTATCTACGTCACATGAGCCACATCGCCTTTGACGACAATTCTATAAATAAAACTTGAAATCACTTCTTCTAGTTAGTTTTCCTTTATTCATTCGCTATGTGATAAACTTAACACGGGTTAAAACATTACATTTATTTATTTTTACACCTTTATGATTATATTATGTTCCCATATAATCGAAAATATGCTGTTATGAAAGCCGGTCGATTATCTTGGATCTAGATTCTATTGATTAATAACACGGAAGAGAAATGACTAAGAAACAATTACGAACAGTCAATTTTCTTTCAACAAGATGTTTATAGAATGTAATCTCTTTAAACAGACATAACCTCCTACTGTGTCGTGACTACTCTGTTCTGTTCTACAAATGAAAACTATGGCTGTATGAACCTTTTACTGAAGCATTTATCTTGTTCTTCTCTGGAAAATCCTTACAGAACTGTTGCTGTCTATGCATCTGTTAAAATATATGTACTCTTGTTTCAATGGCTATAAGTATGCTTTGTGTTATTTCATGCTCAACAAAATTGAATTGAATTGAAATCCGATACATTGGCCATATACCATGGCAAGTACGGACTTTCTGTTAATTCAAGCTTTAATGGAGAATCCTTTATTTTACCTGTGGTCTCTAAATAGAAATGTTCACAACAATCCTTGTGTCTAAGTTGTCATATTTTGGTCAAGTCGACAACATAGGCATCACGAGACAAACTGTACACCGATACGTGTACATTGATTAACTTATTCGCAATGTTTCATATGATTTTCCTTTCGGTCTTACCAAAACATACATTTCCACATTTTTCATCAACGTGTAACTCAACAATGGATGAATCATTACATATTGAACGATGTAGGATACGAACGGTTCCAACAGCCAGCTATTTACCATAAAAGTTCAAACACGTCAAACATCCACAAAGTGTTACGTAATTGCGGACTTGGAGAGCATATTTCATTTGGATGGCCTCGGATTATTAACTTTGTTCTTGATGTTTGTATATTTATGCTATTATGCCTCTTCGTATGACTAACTATGTTTGAAGGTAGAAGCCAATAAAACAATAGTTAAATGTTGAAAACGGCGTGAAAATACACACAAAAAATGAATAAGATGCATCTTTGATCACAAGAGCAAACATCTCGTTGATCTCCTTCTGCTAGAGACGTTACTTGCCTGTTTCCCCCGGTAACACATGCTGACAGAATAAAAGACTGACGTTTAATTTTTTCTGGGTAAGAACCTTACGAAAAGAATAAACGTTATAATTTAAGTTTTTCTGAGCGATTAGAAAAGATGCAACTCTTTTGGAACAAGAACACTGAGAATACTTTGCACTTTCATTCATCGCATTATTATACCAAAAAGTAACTGATTCCAATGCATACTTTCTAAAGACACACTCTTTCTTACGACGTCTAATTTATGACCTAGTTATACTGCACAGGTATATTCGCTGTTGTTGACAAACATGTTTATATTGTTGTAATTGTGTATTATTGTGTTAGAATCCTATATGGTAGACATCTGAAGGTGGTCGGGTTATTCAAGAGGGTCGACTTATTCCTTTCGACAGGATTTATTCAATATTATCGAAATGCAGCTGCCTTTTTATTTGTTTATTTTTTAATCCATTACCAAACTATAACGAAGTTCAACCAATGTGTTGTAGACGACCCTGGAAAACATTTTGAGAAATGAGAAATATTTCTTTCCCACAATGTTTTCTGCCCTATCAGAGGATCATTTTCCAATCTAGTCACATTTTGAAATGTCGTTTGCAAACTCTTTCAATTTGGGACAGTCGAAAATTTGGCGTTTGGTAAAGGGACAGTTATTCTGTTTGAAACAAAAGGAACGAGTACATGTGAATTAACCGAAGTTAACAAAATGTACGCTGTAAATATGCATGTCTTGGGAAAGCAAAGAAGGCAACGACATTGAATGGTATTCAAGATAAAGTTGTGACACTCTGAAATAAAAGCAAAGATATGAACAATGATACTTTACATTAGTAATAGCTTTAGGAGATAATGTATGAAATCTTTGCTAAAGATGGGCAAAATGTCCTTGTGTGAAAATTTTCCCTTTCTACTGGAACAAAAATTGCCTGAATCAAACCTGAATAAATTGATTTGAAAATTGTTAAATAGTTTATAAAAGGCTTTGGCAAGGCGCCGCTTCACGCGTTTCATTTTTTCTTCTGTGATTCAGATATCGCGTTAAAAACCCACGAACCATAAAAACGGGGATATTGTCAAATGCTTCTATTTCGTGACCCGTTAATGTCTCCATCAGATTTGAATACGAGAAAACCGGACGCACAAGTTAGATTTCCATACTACAATTAGTTTTCAAGTAAAATCTAATTTGACCCGTCTCCCCTCCCTATTCCTAATCCTACCCGTTAATTAAGAGTCAATTAATCAGATAATTAGCCTGTGACACAATTCACACTTTATAGAGAAGCGATGAGGTTTGATGATTTAATTAGAATGTTATTGGGTGTTTATTACTCAGCGAGAGCAATACGGCCATAAAACCTCTAGGGCGGAAGTTACACTTGACACTAACACTACATCCCGTTCTCGCGTGAACTCCGCGAGATTAGGATGCCACGTGACCAAGGCGCTGGTGTCGCCTGACATGTTCGTGCCTACATTTACACCCTTTAAGTAATTATTCAATAACGATTCACGGACTATTTGTTTAAACATGTTTTTCATTTGTAACTGATGCCTCTATGGCAGCTGAGAGGGTTGTTACATTACGTCTTGTTTTGTTTCCATGGTTCCCGAAATACTGATGTGCTCGTGATCATCTTTAAATATTATGTTTATGCGGCTCAAGAACGCGTCATCCTGTATAATTAGGATTAATCTTTTGAATGAACTTACTTCAATAGTATTTTAGAAAACACATCAATTGAAATGCATTAGTGTCAACAGCCGACTTCATGACTAATTTAATCTAAAAGAAGGAAAAATTGTGTTTAAGAAATACAAATATCAGCTCAATATACATACATCATGTAAAATGGAATTATCAAAGAAAGTAAGAAAGTGTAGGCAGAACCAGAGAAACGAATCGACGATTCTTCTGATAACACTAAGAGATGGTAGATAACGATAATATAACTTGAATGAACACTTCTATTACGTTGTAAAAGCCGTGATGTTTTAATCGTTGGAGTACACATCACGTTCGTAAGGAAGAACGAAACATTAAAATAGAATAGTATTGGAATCAGGCAGAAAATATGTGGAACGGTTACTTTGTACGTCTTCACCTGAAATCTTTCAAAACTTCAGATGTTGTTTTCCCGTTTATTTGCATCCAAATGTTTCATAAAATGTCTTGAACAAAAAATAATTCTGTAGAAAAAGACAAGAATGTCTTCCTTTTCTTTTGGTTAAGTAAATGAAGAGGATTAAACCCCACAATTTGAAACATGTTTACATGATGTATTCACCAAGGTGTGTATCACACCTCACATTCCGCTTTTGTGGGTAGACCCCATATAAAAGAAAAGTCATTGTCATCGTATTTATGTATGTTTTGTCTAGCTAGATGTTGTACAGAAATCATGTGAATGTTTTTGCAATAAAATATGACTTAACTAAAATTAGGAACAACGACCCCCAGAAGTTAATAAACATTGATGTCGCACCTCCCGATTAAATTCAACAACGTCACAAAGGTCGATCATCTATAAAAGACACTATGCGAACGAAAATAGACCAAATACAAAGCATATTTCAGGATTCAAAAACCTGAGATCAAATATTTTTACAAAATAAACACATGAACGTAGAATGGCCATACAATTTTTCCATTGCCCACATTGTTTTCTTTCATATCAGAAGATTATTTTCCAATTTCATCACATTTTAAAATGTCGTCTGCAAACTCCTTCAATTAGGACAGAGACATAGATAACATCTATGTCTCTGATTTGGGGCATCCGAAAATTTGGTATTTTGTAAAGGGTTAACATAATAAAATTAATCTAGGAACACTCATCCCAGTTATGAAACAGCCTTTCTCGTTTACGTGAAGGAAACAGCGTGGCCCCGGATCAGTATGGGCGAGAGAGAGATAGAGAGAGAGAGAGAGAGCGAGAGAGAGAGAGAGAGAGCGAGCGAGAGAGAGAGAGAGAGAGAGAGAGAGAGAGAGAGAGAGAGAGAGAGAGAGAGAGAGAGAGAGAGAGAGAGAGAGAGAGAGAGAGAGAGAGAGAGAGAGAAAGAAAGAGAGAGAGAGAGAGAGAGAGAGAGAGAGAGAGAGAGAGAGAGAGAGAGAGAGAGAGAGAGAGAGAGAGACAGACAGACAGACAGACAGACAGACAGACAGACAGACAGACAGACAGACAGACAGACAGAGAGGGCAGGCAGGCAGGCAGGCAGGCAGGCAGTTAGGCAGGCAGGCAGGCAGGCAGGCAGGCAGGCAGGCAGGCAGGCAGGCAGCGGAGCAGAGCAGAGCAGCGGCAGCAGGCAGGCAGGCAGGCGAGCAGAGGCGGAGGAGCAGGCAGCAGCAGGCAGGCAGAGGCAGCAGGCAGGCAGGCAGCAGCAGGCAGGCAGCAGGCAGGCAGCAGGCAGGCAGCGGCAGGCAGGCAGGCAGGCAGGCAGCGCAGGCAGGCAGGCAGGCAGGCAGCAGCGCAAAAGGCGCAGGCAGAGGCCGAAGCCAGCAGCAGGCAACAGGCAGGCAGCCAAGCAGGCAGGCAAGGCAAGGCAGGCAGGCAGGCAGGCAGGCAGGGGGCAGCAGCAGGCAAGGGCAGGCAGGCAGGCAGGCAGGCAGGCAGGCAGGCAGGCAGGCAGGCAGGCAGGCACACAGAGACACAGAGACACAGAGACACAGACAGATAGACACAGAGACAGACACAGAGACAGAGCGAGACACAGACACAAGCACTGATTTGGCGTGGCTTTATTCGCAGATATAGTTTATAACCAAGAAGTCTTTCTAATGTGACGGTATAAAGCGTCTCATTAGTGCCGATGTAATGTTCAAACTGGAGTAGTTTTGGCGGGCCATCTAAGAAAAGGCGGGAAAAGATTCGCGCAAAATTTAGTCACAGAGTCGCAAGCATAATACCTAAAAATCGCGTCGGGTCTAGACCTCAACATCCAAATTATACTTTGTTGTAAAAAGCACTGGCTTGTGATGAAGCTCATGAAAAATGGGAAACGAATAATAGGATTTACAAGTACTTACTGTAAGAGGGTTCTTTGACCTCGCCCATTGCAATGTATAAATCCGCGCTCTTTTTCTCACGAGTACTCACAATTGACTGTCGAAACCGCTCGTGATTTATTCTTAATTGAAAGAAATAAAGAGAAGTTCTGAGACAATTACCGGGTACATGTCGTTTGATTTATTGGATTTTCAACTGCAATGAGAAATATTATCTGGTCCTTTGTCTATCCTTAAAGGGACTATTCATCAATGCTCCGGGGATAAAGTCATATCTGTGCGCTATTTACCAACGGTATTTCCGCTATATTACGAAGCTTTGGCCCATAAACTTGAACAAGATATAAATGACCATTAAGTCTCGACCAATCTTAACATCATAACTATGTATGGCAGGCATATAAGAACCTCTTTGGTGTCGGGCAATGAACCCGTTCGAAGAGAAGTGGGATCTGACACTAGGGTGCAGATTTAACATGTACCTTTCAGAAAAACTCGTTGTGTAAACCATTACCAAACAATAACGTATTTTTACCACTTTGTTGCAGACGACTCTGGAAAACACTGTGGGAAAAGCCTTTTCCCACAATATTTCCTTCTCTATCAGAAGATTGCTATCTACTTTCATCATATTCTGAAATGCCGCTTGCAAACTCTTTCAATTTGGGACAACTTTGAAAAAAAATCTAGCGTTTGGAAAAGGGTTAATTATGTTAAATCTCAATGAAAGGAAACGTACCTTGTTGTATATTTTAACCCGGTCCTAATTATGTATAGCTGTCTTCTCTCTTTGAACCGCTTCTTCAGACCTTCTCTGGAGAGTGAACTATTTTCTAGTTCTCCGTAGAATAATTGTTTAAGAATCTGTGTGCCACCCATCTATTCAATCCAATTCAATTCAATGGTTTATTTGGTAAATTTAGACCTCCGGCCCTTAGAACATAATTCATAAAACGTAATACATAAACCGGGTTGTAGTAAGATGAAAGTATATACATATTTTAACAATTCATACCAATACAATTCAGTAGTTTATATAAAATAAATGTCCATCTAACATGACCAGCCCAGCATAATTGGCCTGACCGCAATATGGTATCATTGCTGAACATTTGTCCACGGTCGAGGACATCGGTATCTGGGATCTTGTCCTGTCATCGGATGCGTAATATTTTTCGGATACATGCTGTGTGGAAGTTATTTAGGTTCTTTTGGTGCCTCTTGTACATCGTTCAGGTTTAGCTAGCAATGTTGTTTGTACAACTGGTCTGTACACACCGAGATTTGTCGCTGTGGTGATGCCTTGACGATTCTATACAGTTTTGTTAAGGCGACCAAATGCGGAGCTGGCTTTAGCAATGTGGGTGTTGACTTCATCATCAATGTGGACATTTCTAGATAAAGTGATATCAAGATATGTGGACTTCTCCACAGGATTAAGACGCTGGGACCTAATACAGGTTTAGCTCGCTGCATGGGATATTTGACGCTGGCTGGAACATGACCTCGGTCTTTTTAGTGCTGATTGACAAACCAAAGTTATCACAGGCACCAGAGAATCTTTCCAGGCTCTGTTGTATGTCAGCCGTTGTTGACGCATATCAAATGCATAATTGTCTGCAAAAAGAAGATCTCTCAGTCTTTTAATGTGAACCTTAGCTTGCAGTCACTGCAGGTTGAAGACTCCCCCATCTGTACGGTACCTGGTATCAATGCCAGAATTTGTCAGAGAATGGACATCATACTGAACGGTGATGGGGCAAGAATGCATCCTTACTTGACACCATTTGTGACTTCAAATGGTGAGGATTGGTTTCCATCCTCAATAAGGTTGGCTTGTATATTACCATGGAACTGGCGTAACATTGTGTTGAATCTTGGTTGGTATCCGAATTTCTCCCCGGTTTTCCATAAGCCAGTTCTGTTCACGGTATCAAACGCTTTTGTAAGGTCTACAAATGTTGTATAGATGCTCATATTCTGTTCTTGGAATTAACAAATCACACTAAATCAGTTAATGTGTTTACCAAACGCCAAATTTTCGATTGTCCCAAATTGAAAGAGTTTGCAGACGACATTTCAAAATGTGATGAAATTGAAAAATAATCTTATATTAGGGAAGAAAACATTGTGGGAAAAGGAAAAAATGCTCGTTACGAGCAATTTCTCCTTCTCCCACAATGTTTTCTAACGTCGTCTGCAACAAAGCTGTTAAATGTCGTTATTGCTTGGGAAAGGGTTAAATCGATGCTGAAAGAAAATGAGTTTGGGGATATATTTGAAAATCCTGGCACGGCTAACAGTAAATCTTGCTTAGTCGTTTTTAAACAACGACTTATTCATACGTTCTAATAAAATTTGTATTAAGACCTAGAAACTCATGATGTTTTTAGAAATGTGTATATATAACGACAAATGTATCTTTCGAAAGTTATCTCTCACAAGTATCTTCTTTTAAGAAAACACAATACAAGAATGCATGTTTTATCGCAGTGTCTGTTTAATGAGATACGATAGAAAGAGAAGACAGTGGTCCAGGGATAGAGCGTCGGCTTCTGGACACGAGGGTCGTGGGTTCGAATCCCGTGAGTGGCGGGATCTGCCTTGCAACCTTTCATTAATCCACATTCGGCGCGAGTACTAGATATGTATCCAGGAAGCAGAATCGAAAGTGTTTAATCTAAGTTGTTGGAACTTGTTTCACAATTGATGTAAAATAAATAGGTTTCTTCTAAGAGAAGACAATAAATGAGAGGGTGCCGGTATTATGTGATATGGGTAACATTGAGACTGAGTTTCAGATTATTTTCAAATGTTGCTACAACATGAATCACACTATCCGATCCCAACACAATGACAGTGACTATCAATTTCGGCTGAATACGAAATTATCCTTTGCCGTTTTAACAAATACAAAAAAACATTGAATACCCATCAATTGATATCTATTTGGCACTTGAACTCTATAATAAATAATAAATAAATAAACTATATTTCATTCAAATCTATTCTATAACTTTTATTGTTATTTTGAGAGTATAAGAAGACAATCGAGGATGCAAGGTAGGCAGTTAGGCAGGCAGGTACAACCTCACGTACGGCTGGGACTGGGGGAAGACTATTTTTGAGAAAGGAATGTGACTTAGAGAAGAATATGTTTGTGAGAGGAATGGGAGGTAGAGAAGAATTGGACAGAGGAAATGATATGTTTGTGTGATGATTAGGACAGAGAGAAGAATGGAATTTATGCTAAATTTAACTTAAGTATATTGTTTACGAAAAACCGTTTAAACGGTTCACTATATCTGCAACGTAAATGTGTTATATATCTACCACACGATTATCAAAGGGGTTGAACCTTGTAGCTCTATAGATCTGTCATGTCATTTTATCCGTAGAAGACATTTTGTTATAAAATGATTCAATCCTCACTCTGTAATAGCCCGTTCATAGTGTGACGGTAATTGATAACGTCGAACATTGAGATGCAGTGTTGAAAAGTAAGCTCAAATACGAATGAAAGAACGATGCAAAATGGTAAGAACTCCCTTTTATATACTATGCTTTTCATCACATTAATGGTCAGTACTCTATCTCTATTGATATTCAAAATATTTAGGATAGAAATCGCTACGTACGACTCATTTCATGCCTCCTTTTTCTATTTGTTTCCATTTTCCCTCACACTAAATCAATAACCATATTTGTTTTTTATACTTCTCTTTTCAAACACTCCTCAGTGCACGAAATGAAATGGACAATGGAAGATGTAAACATGTTTTGATTATGAAATGTCGAATGTGAATTATGTAATGTAATACTTACATGTAATTTTTATTCCAGCTTTTGATCTTTCTGTTCGAATTCGTCTCACACGTGAAGCGTGCAGTAAATTGATATCCAACCAAGCCAAATCACGAGTTTTATACTTAAAAGCATAGTCGCGCTAAAAAACTGCTTAACTGATAATTCTGATTAAGATTAAAAAAAATCCAAATGTCACCGTAGAAAACTAGAGAAAATCAATTCTTATCAGTTTTCAGGGAAGGCAACTCGTGAAAAATGAAAACAAGGGGGATAATAGCAAAAACTATTTATCACAACCATGATGTGACAACATGGTCATTGTATATAACTGTTTTAAATTTCACTTATTATAGTACTTTAATGAAAGTTTTGAAAGTTTGAAAGTTTTTATTTATTTAAGCCCATAAGACTTATAAGCCCATTAGGTATATTGTTAACATAATTCAATGAACATAAATACGAGAATGAAATACATGAAATTAAATATTGCCAATATGACGATCTACAATGAGAATAAAATAAGAATGTAAATATTACAAGAATATTCAACACATACAACATAGACAAACAAACGTCTATAGATGTTCCTACAAACACATTCATATAAAAATGTAGACAGTGGAGAAAATTCCACAAATACAAACATTGACAAACAAACGTCTATAGATGTTCCTACAAACACATTCATATAAAAATGTAGACAGTGGAGAAAATTCCACAAATACAAACATTGACAAACAAACGTCTATAGATGTTCCTACAAACACATTTAGATGAAAATGTAGACAGTGGAGAAAATTCCACAAATACAAACATTGACAAACAAACGTCTATAGATGTTCCTACAAACACAATTATCTGAAAATGTTGACAGTGGAGAAAATTCCACAAATACAAACATTGACAAACAAACGCCTATAGATGTTCATATTAACACATTTATATAAACAATGTACAAATAGTAGATATGGTCGGAGCAAGGTGCTAGGTATTTTGTGCTTAATACGTGTGTCTTGATAAATAAACAAAAGCCTATAATTTTTATAAGAAAATACAATAATAAAAAAAAAGCATTGAAACATCAACCATACATGATTCTATTTCTCTTTTCAAAAGCATGGAAAATAAGTAAACCCAGATTGTTGATGACTTTAGCACTTTTTGAAGTTATTAATGTAATAAACTTGTGCATATTAGGACGATTGAAATAAAACTTAATGTTATATCCATTTCTTAATTCAGCATATATAACACATTCTAAAATGAAATGATACTTGTCCTCTAAAATATTACATGTAACATTAGGAATTTTATTTGGTTTTTGCCAACGACCAGCATCAATCTGTTACCTATGAGAAGACGCTCGCAATCTGGTTTATGCATAGAACCATTGGAAAATGTTTGATATTACAGTTTCGGAACCTCAAATCGAACAAAGACACAACCAAAACAACAAATATAACACATTTCCTTTATTCCCAGTTGGACAAAAGGACATTTTCATGGCGTTGTAATACAGATTTAAAGATTATTTATTTTGTTATTTTCGAGTCCTGTAGTTTAAACTTTATTACTGGTTTTAAATTGAGATACGAATACGAATTATACGACAATAATAACAATCTTAACCCTCTCCCAAAAAACAAATTTTCGACTGTCCCAAATTGAAAGAGTTTGCAGACGACATTTCAAAATGTGATGAAATTGAAAAATAATCTTCTGTTAGGACAGAAAACATTGTGGGTAAAGGAGAAATTGCTCGTCACGAGCAATTTCTCCTTTCCCACAATGTTTTCTAAAGTCGTCTGCAACAAACTGGTCAAATGTCGTTATTGTTTGGGAAAGTGTTAAAGATAACGTTTCTCTGTGATGATTGATTATTCAGTTCAATGATAAATGACATAGTTTGTTCATCGTATCTAAAACCTTGCTATGATATGATATACTTAGATCATAAGATATGTGGTCATATCATTAGTAAGTTATTTTTGGACTAAGGGTGCGTCAACACCTTAGTCCATTGAATATACATACCACTTTTTGAGGGACGGTACTTTATCGATACACAAACAGCGGCCTGACCCCAATTACACATTAAACATCCGCCTTCACTGTGCGGACTGATACCTACTTGGAACTAGGAATGTAGTCCGGATTTACTCGCTTTGTTTTGCTCTATATACTTATAACTGTTGCATCATGGGAAATCGTAAAATGTCCAAATGTTCGAAAAATAGACTATCGCTCAGTCTCTGTTCACAGAAATAAATCTTTATAGTAATGGTGGTAAAAGAAGCAGCTGTTTTCCTCGAGATGTTGCCCAAAGAAATTTTCAAATGTATCCTCAACCATCTTGCTTTAAATGCACCTTAGTCCTTCAGCGCTATCAGTGCTTTGAGTTTACCATCAGTATAGCCTTGTTGAGGTGATCAAAATGGGTGCTCGCAGTCACGATACATGTTTTATTTACTCGAGCTTATAGACGGACTGTGTGCTCAGCGGTTGAATAAAAACACATCATTTGTTTATGTCAATATCTCGTGCGATGTTTATGCTTCAATCGAACGATACCATACCTGAGATAAGGGGTGGTTGGAATATCTACGGTTATCTACCTACCATTGCATACTACCTATATCACCTGTTTACATTTATTGAACTCGACCATTTACAACGTTGGACCTATACTAATATACCACTACACGTGGGGTCAATGTCTTATACTTTTTGACGAATATCATTAATTACATAGATATTAATTAGAATTGGGTCAAAGAACTTTTTTCTTGTAGATATTTTAAAACATCGTACTTAATCTTCAAATATATGTTCATAAAGCAATCTATAAAATATGCAAATTAAAGACAGCAACAGGCTGCAAGTATACAATGTGAATTATATTACATGTATCTGCTAAAAAATTGCTGAATAGGGGGATTTCACAAGTTTGGCAGTCTTGTACTCCATGTTAAAACAGGTACAGATGAACGAAGGGGTAAGGAAGAAACACGCTTAGCTGCATGTTAAAAGAGGAACAGATGAACGAAGAGGTAAGGAAGACACACGCTGAGCTGCATGTTAAAACAAGTACAGATGAACGAAGGGGTAAGGAAGACACGCACTGAGCTGCATGTTAAAACAGGTACAGATGAACGAAGGGGTAAGGAAGACACACACTGAGCTGCATGTTAAAACAAGTACAGATGAACGAAGGGGTAAGGAAGACACACGCTGAGCTGCATGTTAAAACAAGTACAGATGAACGAAGGGGTAAGGAAGACACACGCTGAGCTGCATGTTAAAACAAGTACAGATGAACGAAGGGGTAAGGAAGACACACACTGAGCTGCATGTTAAAACAAGTACAGATGAACGAAGGGGTAAGGAAGACACACACTGAGCTGCATGTTAAAACAAGTACAGATAAACGAAGAGGTAAGGAAGACACACGCTGAGCTGCATGTTAAAACAAGTACAGATGAACGAAGGGGTAAGGAAGACACACGCTTAGCTGCATGTTAAAACAAGTACAGATGAACCAAGAGGTAAGGAAGACACACGCTGAGCTGCATGTTAAAACAGGTTCAGATGAACGAAGGGGTAAGGAAGATACACGCTGAGCTTGCGTGTAAAATGAATATTTATTGACTAAGGGGTTAAATGTGCGACGTGAAAAATCCGATCTCCACACTGAACCCTCGCTTAGACGTTAAATATTTCCAATTAAAACAAGTACAGATGAACGAAGGGGTAAGGAAGACACACACTGAGCTGCATGTTAAAACAAGTACAGATGAACGAAGGGGTAAGGAAGACACACACTGAGCTGCATGTTAAAACAGGTACAGATGAACGAAGGGGTAAGGAAGACACACGCTGAGCTGCATGTTAAAACAGGTTCAGATGAACGAAGGGGTAAGGAAGACACACACTGAGCTGCATGTTAAAACAAGTACAGATGAACGAAGGGGTAAGGAAGACACACGCTGAGCTGCATGTTAAAACAGGAACAGATGAACGAAGGGGTAAGGAAGACACACACTGAGCTGCATGTTAAAACAAGTACAGATGAACGAAGGGGTAAGGAAGATACACGCTGAGCTGCATGTTAAAACAGGAACAGATGAACGAAGGGGTAAGGAAGACACACGCTGAGCTGCATGTTAAAACAGGAACAGATGAACGAAGAGGTAAGGAAGACACACGCTGAGCTGCATGTTAAAACAGGAACAGATGAACGAAGAGGTAAGGAAGACACAAGCTGAGCTGCATGTTAAAACAGGAACAGATGAACGAAGGGGTAAGGAAGATACACGCTGAGCTCCATGTTAAAGCAAGTACAGATGAACGAAGGGGTAAGGAAGACACACGCTGAGCTGCATGTTAAAACAGGTTCAGATGAACGAAGGGGTAAGGAAGATACACGCTGAGCTGCATGTTAAAACAGGTTCAGATGAACGAAGGGGTAAGGAAGATACACGCTGAGCTTGCGTGTAAAATGAATATTTATTGACTAAGGGGTTAAATGTGCGACGTGAAAAATCCGATCTCCACAATGAACCCTCGCTTAGACGTTAAATATTTCCAATTACCGCTGGAAAGAAGATTTCCCTGAAATCAATTAGAAAAATTTGTATTTCTAATCGGATGAAGTAATTAAGGGAAATGTCGACTCACAGTCCATGTTCGCGACAGTTAAGCCTTCACTCTTACCTTCCGCAACCAACTATTTACCGCGGAAATCATGACAAACCTTGATAGATAATTAACGAATGATCAGTTTTAAAGAGAATTATAAAAAAAGTCACCAGAAAAACTGCAATTACAAATTGAAAAAAAAAAGGAAATTGTACATTTACGCAGGTTTTCTTTTTGTCATAGTGTTTTCATATGTCGTTTATTATTTAAAGAAGGAACCATGCTTCTATTCTGACGTAAAGCGTAACTGTTCTCGTAACGACGTGTATTTATTACGGTCGTCTGCAGACAGTTCTCGAATTACTAACCAACCGCCATTTTCTTTATGGTTTTACCAGGGCCTAGTTTAAACCCATTACCAAACAATAACGGCATTTGATCAGTTTGACCACTCTGGAAAACATTGTGGGAAAAAGAAAAATTGCTCTCAATGAACAATTTCTCATTTTTCCACAATGTTTGCTGCTTTATCAGAAGATTATTTTCCAATTTCAAAACGTGATGTAATTGTAAAATAATCTTCTTATAGGGCCGAAAACATTGTGGGGAGGGGAAAATTCTTTCATTACGAGCAATTTCTCCTTTTCCCACGATATTTTCAAGGGTCGTCTGCATCAACTGGTCAACTGTTGTTATTGTTTGGTAATGAGTTAAATGAGTTTTTACTGAGTGAGTGATAACACATCGAGGATGCATTACCTATGGTCACAGCAGTCTCGGAAAGTACGCCCAGTTAGTGAGTCAACTCAGAATGATAGATATAAACTGATCAGCCATTATCCAAATTGTGGAATGAGCAGTAACGAAACAAATGGGTGTACTACGCCATCTTCACCATTTTGTCTCGCCCGGCCCTTCACACAAACGGTTTCGGTAAAACAAAGTGTCATGGTTTTATCACGGAACTGTAGATAGAAACCAATCGTCGTGTAAAAGTGGTGGAGAAATCAGTACAATGTCTGGGCCTAACTTTAGTAAATAGGAACAGAATAGAGTGGCCATTTTCCTGTCAAAACCAATTTTGAACCTCGACTTTAAGACAGTGCTTGGATATACAAATGACACACAGACTGTGAACCGACTCGGAGCTGTTTAACACTTTACAAATCGCCAAATTTGCGACTGTCCCAAATTGAAAGAGTTTTCAGACGACATTTTAAAATGTGTTGAAATTGAAAAAAATAGTCTTCTGATAGAGCGGAAAACATTGTGGGAAATGGAAAAATTGCTCGTTACGAGTAATTCCCCCTTTTCCCACGATGTTTTCCAGAGTCGTCTGCAACACAGTAGTTGAATGTCGTTATTTTTTGGTAATGGGTTAAGAGGTTTGTTTTACGTAAGATAAACCAAAACCCTAACGAAACTGCAATGAATATCATTCATTAATGTAAACCACATTATTCCGCTTATTTCAACATGAGAAATTGTGAATTCCGCTTATTGTGATGCCTCCCCCATACAACACATTTTGTACCAACAAATGTGTTTGTGGTTAGCAACAGTCTTTTGGGCTAGACCTTTGCATGCGCTTGCCAGAGGCGTAGCTCGACTGAAATGAATGTGTAGGCATATCATTCTGTGTTCCCCCCTGAGAAAAAATTGTAGTCTGAAATCGCTCAGGTGCGTTTTGGCATGTATTTGAGAGTACAAAACAATATATACAGGAAGCAGAATTGTGAGATGTTAGATCAAGCTGTAAGATGTTGTGTCACGATCGTTGTCAAATGAAAATGTAGAAAAACATCATATGTTGACTATCAAACAAATCTGTATTTCAACATACGATAACGGTTCGTCCCCTTTGTACAAAACCACGTCAAAGGTATAGGAATTTATACAAAACTAGATTTATGATATGATTCTGTACCCGTTCATGACTGTTTTGTAAAGATACAGTCAAACTTGTGTTAAGAGGCCAGCTCATGGGACAAACTAAATTGGCTGTTTAAGATAGGTTGGCTGCTCAACACAAATTGATGTACACTATAAATCTAACAATCCGACTTTCTGTAGTGGTTGTTTAAGGTAGGTTGGCTGCTTAAAAGGGTGGTTGCATAACACAAGTTAGACTGTATATCACATTAGCCGTGTCGCTATGATAGGACAATAGTCCGGGGGTAGAGCGTCGCCCCCCTGGATACGAGGGTCGGGAGTGGCGGGATCGGCTTTGCGACCTTTCATTGATCCATAGTTGGCGCGAGTACTGGTTATGTCTCCAGGAAGCAGAATCTAGAGTGATTTATCTAAGTTGTAAGAACTTGTTTCACAATCGATGTAAAATGAATTAGTTTAAACTAAACTAGCTATAATATACAGGACAGTTTATGCCTTGTATATCTTCCACTTTATAATGCTTCTTTTTAGACTTTCTCCTCTACTCCATTAGCCAATTACCAAATAATAAAAACATTTGACGACTTTGGCGCAGACGACTCCGGAAAACATTGTGGGTAAAGGAGAAATTGCTCGTGGCGAGCAATTTTTTCTTTTTCCTACAATGTTTTCTGCCCTATCTGAAGATTATTTTCCAATTTCATCACATTTTGAAACGTTGTCTGCAAACTCTTTCAATTTGGGACAGTCGAAAATTTGGCGTTTGGTAAAGGGTTAAAGGAGCTTTTCGTTTTCTTATTAATATATGTCCCCGTTTTGTTCTATTGGTTTGAGTATGTGATGTCTCTTTATGGGTATTATATGAACGAGTTTTAATCAAATTGTCGGCTAACGTTTCTGTGGCTAATCCCCCGTCGCCGATCGAGACGTTATCTTTTGACAAAGTTGCTCGGTACACCGTGTCAATATAAACGTCTACACGCTATACCGTTTGTTCTTATATAAATCAGAGCACTTCAGTTAAACTTGTGTCTAGGACATCAGTTATGTAAATTGCTTCCAGTCATGACGTGGTTGATCGATACCACAACATTTTTGAGCAAAGTGTTTGTACTTCGTACCTCAGAGTAGCAAAATGCAAAAACAACATCGACATATAAAAAAGTAGACACGTTTCTTTTCACCAGCAGGCGAGCAAGCCCACCTTCCCATCAGCCTATGAGCATACGACAAGGCGATGGACGGACGGACCGATGGACGGACGGACCGATGGACGGACGGACCGATGGACGGACGGACCGATGGACGGACGGACCGATGGACGGACGGACCGATGGACGATGGACGGACGGACCGATGGACGGACGGACCGATGGACGGACGGACCGATGGACGGACGGACCGATGGACGGACGGACCGATGGACGGACGGACCGATGGACGGACGGACCGATGGAAGGACGGACCGATGGACGGACGGACCGATGGACGGACGGACCGATGGACGGACGGACCGATGGACGGACGGACAGATGGACGGACGGACCGATGGACGGACGGACCGATGGACGGACCAATGGACGAATGGACGATGGATTGACTGATGGACGGACAGATGGACGGACGGACCGGATCGATGGACGGAAGACCGATAAACGTTCTGACGGACAGGAATGGTTTAAAGACTGATAGGTTGGGAGAAAGACAATCGTTCCATAACAAAATAAAACGGAATCTTCGTAGTATTTTCAACTTTATTCAATACAAGCACATGTAGTCAAAACAAATAACTAACCAAATAAACGACATAATAGAATATTTCATATTAACAAATATATATGTACAATGACTAAATTCAATGAAACATCGAACCAAAATGCAGCCGGTTCCCTGTAAGGCAGATTTGTCTGACTTTTTACATGTCCGAAATATGCACTCCTGAATCAGTATATACATGTTACCATAATAGACAAATGGTGCATATATAAACTTTCATGCAATGAGAAACATAACCTTCCCCTGATTTGGAAAAAAGGCATACGATTAAAGTGACCGTAGAAAGATAACCAAGTCATAGGAAGAAATTTCTCAACGAAAGTAGTTCCTATATCTGTCAAAACGCTTTCTGTTTAGTTACAAATCGAAAATGCTGATTCAAATCAGAAAAGGTCAGATGGTGTATATTGTTTTAGATTTATTGTTATAATTAACAAGGACACAACATCGTTTTGGAGAATGGAATTTGATTTGAACGCGTAAACGGATCCAAAATACTCATTGAAATCGGACTCAAAATTTGTATATCTAAGTAGATTGAAAAGTATTGTATAATTTCAACAGGATTCAATAAGAGACCTTAGATCGATGAGAAATGCATTAATCAGTTTAATTCTACACCATGCCATAAAAGTAACCGTTAACCTTTACATTGCTGGTACTTCATGCTTATGCAAACATATTATATCAAGGCCAGCCGCCAAGTAAATTGGCAGCTGTTCTCTGATCTAACCTGTTTGCTACTCTGAGTACCTTTCCCCATCAAAATCAAGGTTTTGGTAAGCAGATGACACACAAATCTTTTTTAGAGAATTACCCTCCATTCCTAGGGTTAAGATTAAACCGGAAGTGGGTTTGACCCTTACGCCATCTCTACATCTGATATAGAAGTCTATAGAGTTTGGACAAGTTCTACGATGCCAAAACAGTCAACGACACCATTTGTCTGCTTGTACAAATTAAACTGTTTGATTCCTTACACAATTTCGTTCTTTCAACATCTACATACTCATCAATAACGTAGTTTTGAAGACAGATCAGCCACAGAACTTTTAACCCTTTACCAAACGCCATTTTCCGGACTGTCCCAAATTGAAAGAGTTTGCATATAACATTTCAAAATGTGACGAAACTGTAAAACGATCTTCTGATGAGACAGAAAGCATCGTGGGAAACGGAAAAATTGCTTGTTGAGAGCAATTTCTCCGTTTCCCACACTGTTTTCCATAGTCGTCGTTAACAATTGGTCAAATGTCGTTATTGTTTGGTAATGGGTTAACAACGTTTAATGGGTCATTGCTTATATAAATTTACAAACTTTCATCAGACTCTAATCAACGACCATATTATCTAAGATACAGAACATTGACCTTATAAATAAGACACCAACGTGTCGAGATACCGTATATCGTGTGCAAATTAAAATCTTTATATAACTATGAAAATTTCGTTCTAAATAAGTCAGGGAACTCGAGGCAGACTGATTTTGAACGCAACGATGTTTCCCTGCATTCTCGGATGTTCGATTATAAGTTTGACTTCTTAAAGCATTTTGAAGAAGAATGAAACGTCGCGAATTAGGCATAGTAAATCGTAGTTATTGTGTACAGTAATGTTTGTGAATCAGACTAAGTAAAACGTTTCAGTATGCACTGATATTGAATGTTAATTGTATTTGATGCCACGTTTTATCGTGTGCCTCGATTCTAGCCAAGTGAAATTGAGATATTCGTACGAATTAGACAAAGGTTATAAACGAGTTTTAGAAGAGAACAGATTACAATATCACGCGACTATTTCAATCATAATAAGTCCAAGTTCAAACTTCAATTAGAGAGTTATATATTTAACGTTATATATGCTCCATCTTTTCGGCATGAACAACTTTGCCACATAGGAAGCATTAGACAGTGGATCTGTGAGACAAAAGGAGACATTTTTCGTAGCGAACAATATTTCCTTGTTGCACAATGGTTTTCATTCAATATCTCATAGACCAGACCAGAAGCAATAGAGGGGGTTTGTGTAAGCATGCTTTCCCAGGTAGTTTTGCAAATATCAGTAAATTAATAATACAAACTTTCTGGTTGAAACAGTTATGATATATTAACATCGAGTAATGTTTGGAGTTTTCCTTTTTCGAACACATAAAGATCGCGCAGCACAACATTGACCATCTAAACAAATTTGTTAACAGGGGCAAGCTAACGACCCCTTTGTTAGCCCATTATCACACAATAACGACATTTCACCACTTTGTTGCGGACAGCTCAGGAAAACATTGTCGGACAAGGAGAAATTGCTCGTAAAGAGCAATTTTTCCTTTTCCCTCAATGTTTTCTGCCCTATCAGAGGATTATTTTCCAATTTATTTACATTTTGAAATGTCGTCTGCAAACTCTTTCAATTTGTGATAGAAGAAAATTAGGCGCTTGGTAAAGGGTTAAACGCATTTTGATTCCTACGCGCATGCGTATAGAAAGTCATATATCATATCTAGATAGTATCGTATTGTGTTGCTTTAGATTAGAGTCTGCCACAACAATTCCATTTACGGATCGATGTGGAATCAAGTTCAAGTCCAAACAAGGCTGTGAAATGGATATCCAGAACGGGTAATGGTTTCACATGATCAAGTCCACCTAATTAAAGTCTGAACTCCATTTAGGCTACCGTACTATGTATATTACATACACTAAAGACTGAATCGGCCGTCTATGTAATGAGGGATGTGATGGTATTTTTCCAGCAGTATTTCAGGCACTTCAAGTCTAGTTTAGTAAATCTTTGCGTATAGGAACCGTGGCATCGAGAGGATTATAACGAGTACAGAGAAAGCAAAGTTTTAAAAATCCGAAAAGAAAAACATACCATCATCTAGACCTCTGCTAAAATCGAATTAAGATTGATGAATTTTGAAAAGGTGCGTGCCGAATTTGTCGACCTGTGGGTGGTGACTTATAGATGGAAACATGGTTTTGAAATAAAGACTAATTGCTTATACACTCACTTTTCCTGATCAATGTATGTATGTATCAAGTCATACGATTGCATAAATATTTGTATAAATATAGTGAATGTAATACTATGGTCGAGTTTAACTTGTGCAGTTGTTATGTTCCTCTTTAAACCAAGTCCTTTATACGGGAGTGCGTCACGTGACACAATTAACCCTTTCCCAAACACCTGATGTTTTACTGTTCCAAATTGAAAGATTTTTCAGACGCCATTTCAAAATGTGATGAAACTGAAAATAATCATCTGATAGGACAGAAAACATTGCGGGGAAAGGACAAATTGCTCGTCAAGAGCAATTTCTCCTTTTCCCACAATGTTTTCTGAAGTCGTCTGCAACAAAGTGGTCAAATGGCGTTATTGTGTAAGGGTTAAGACCAAATGCAGACAGCAATGAATGAATCTTCGCAATTTCACAGCAAATCATTAACCAGGTGTTGTTAGCCTTAAACTCCGAGAGTAAAGTTTTAGTTCGACCTAGTTCTTTAGTTATAACACATTTGACCAGTAACGCTACCACTAAAGTTTATATGCACATATATAACGGTGTGGAGCGGAATTCCTCTTTCGGGGTGAAATGCCAAAAATAGTAATTGGGAATATCGAAAGGTATTCCCCGACAATACTAAAGGAAGTTCGTTTCATATCGAGGCTGGAATGAACTCAGATGTTAAATCTAAAGAGAGACATATTTTATATTTACATTAACATGATGCATAAACAATTTATGATATTGAGATGAAGTCAGGATTAACGGAATGTCTGAACTTTTTTTGTCGAATCAGATTGTTAAATTTAGAAATGATGCTTTAAAGTAAAGAAGGAAACAATAATTATCGTGTACATGTTTGTCATAAAAAATGTATCTATCTTTATCCTGCAAATAAATGATAAATTTGCGATAAACGGATATAATATTGCATTTTAGGTCATACATATTAAACAAGTACAAAGAATGGTTGTGATAATTGGTACTTTCAGTTAGTTTAGTTACATAACATTCTTCCGTACTATAAACCAACATGTGTAATTACACTTCACGACATTACAATGGCTAATACCTTAGTATATGAATGATTTTTCCGTACATAGATTATATACATAAGTTAGCAATTCATCAAGTTAATCACGCCACCTCTTTATAACTTGGTTCAGTCTACACATTGTTTACGATTGATTTTCCTCAGAGTTTGTATACTAGTTTCTTACCGAGTTCTATCTTATCATGTATAACAATATTTCCCACATGACAGCTGACTTCACGCATCTCCCTTGATACACATTCTTTTATAAATAATTTTGACATAAATCTGTTTTGGGTATTGTGAGCATAATTCCGTTTTTCACAGCGTTTTTAATTTCTGTTATAAAAGAAACGTACGCTAATGAGTCGTATTGTCTATTTAATATTGGGAATTTCTTTTGTATGCTGCATAAAAAACGTTTTAGTGAATTAAGGAAACCAACTTTAACATCCACGAATGATTCCCAAGCATTGTAAATGAAATAAAAAAAAAATAGCTTTATTTTCACGATGATTCTCCTGAAATGATCGAAGAACTATTCGTACCAGATCAGCATGTTAGGACCAAATGGACTGGTTCTTGCCCCCTGTTACATTCAGTATTATCAGAGACCGGCTTCTAAACAAATGGTCGTCACCTTGCCCACTGCATCTGGGTTTGAATATCCCATAACTCCATGTACCCTCATTTTGACGCATCTGCAGTAGAAAATGGAGTAGCCCACTGTGACGCAAGTAGAGTCTGCTTGTGACAAGCCATTCTTTTAGTCATAAAAGTTTCTTCTAAATATCACAAAGACATTTTCATTTTTCATACCTGATAATTGTCGATTGTAGTTGCTTTTATATTGGGTCAGTCATTAACGTCCATATGAAAAAATGAGTTGAGACGTAATTTTATAAACGTGTCCCGAGTCCCTCTCTATCGGCAGAGTTGCGAGTAATTGTTCGACAAAAACATCGGATCTCGGAACAGGGACGGGCCCAAACGAAGCGACCTGTTTTCACTTCCAGTTGCGTGCGATGACGGGGGTGTGTCGTGGTAGAGGACTGGAACTCGCACCATCCTATGCGCAGCCGCAGTATGTGCCATGTTGGCTGCCTCGAGTTCAGCGGCGAGCTGGCGCTTCCATTTATTGCGCCTGTTTTGGAACCAGATTTTGACTTGAGTCTCGGTGAGTTGTAGCGATGCCGCCAGTCCTGCCCGCTCGGAACTGGACAAATAACGCTTCATGTCGAATGTCGACTCCAGCTGGAATACCTGACTTCTGGAGAAAACGGTGCGTGTCTTCTTTTTCCGTCGGTTTTTCTTGTCGTCCTCGGAATCCGAACACGGATCGTCGTTCGGTGAGATGATTTGGTGTTCCGAATCGAGCACACCTTCGGCTTCCATCGGCGACATAGATACGTCAGGCGTCACCGAAACACTTCGTACTTTAGTGCTCGTCATGCCTTCGATTTGAACATCGTGGTCACTCTCTGATGAAGTCATGGATAGTTCGTTTGTGTCCTTGCCCAAGTCTGAATTGAAACAAAGAAATAGGAATACAATTATCTTGTTAAAGTAATGCACGAAACCAAAGTTGATTATGAGCGATTTTAACTGGTATGCTAAGTCGCTAGTTATTCCAAAATAATGGAGTGTCGAGATGCACATTGGAAACATGAGGATACCAGGAACGTTTTTCTTTTTAGCCGGAATGATATCTTTTTGAGACAGAATAAGTTGTCCGCCCGAACAATGTCTTCTTTTTTTTACCCAGAATGAAGAATAAAATATGTATAAGTAGACAAATTCGATATTACAAAAGTTGTTACCGAATTCCAAAAAATGATGATACTCTTTTAATTGCAAAGATTGTTCTTACTTTGCTTTTAACGGAGATCGGTCTTAGAAAATAATAAAAGAAATGGTTACTTTCATAGCATCAATTATCTTTAAACTGTCGATTTATAGTTATGTCAATATGTTACCGTTTTCCAAAATGCATTTGCAATAGAACGGTTTAGCAACAGACTACATTTGACAATTTGTCATATAGAAAACATGAGCTCTGTATTAGGTTATATCTCATCTCGTGAATTGTGTTTGTTAATCTAGTATGAATGACGTGTGCTAAAAATTACTCGGACCAAAGCAGATGGCTTACTTAAAGATATCAATGAACTATTGATTAACATATTACGTTTTCATTGAACTCTGTTTTCTCTATTTGTTCATCAAATATCACAAGATTTTGATGTAAAATCCAATGAATCTACTTTCTATGCCAACTATACGCTTTAAAGTAAAAGGTGATACTCATTCGACCTGCATAACAAAATATCGCATCAAGCTAATTCATCTTGCTAATGTAGGCATGACTAAGAAACAATGACGACTATATCAATTCCTTTTAACAGAATTTATAGAATTATTTCCTTTTAAATAGGCATATCCTCCTACTGTGTCCTGACTGTTCTGTTCTGTTTTACAAATGAAATCTATAGATGTATTAACATTTTATCTTGTACTTCTCTGGTAAATCCTTACCGAACTGTTACTGCCTATGCATGTGTTAAACTGTATGCATCATTTTCATTATGGCTATAAGTATGCTTTGTGCTATTTTATGCTGAATGAAATTGAATTGAATAATACAATCCATGATTCTCATGTAGCCCTTTCTATCTTTGTGATAAACAATATCCATTTGACTTTTGTTAACAAAATTTTAACAATGGACACAAATGGTGTAGAATAGAATAAGCGTTATATAGTTAATGGTAGGTGTCGATGATGTAGTGTTGTATACATTCGCATCTAATTTAATGGATATTTGTTATTTTTCTATTTATAAAAAGCGCTCGTCATTTCCTTTGGTTGTTCATAATTGTAAACTAAAATATCGCATTATCATGTTGTTTCAAATAATATCAGGCGTATAATCAAGTTAATTAAGCGAACATCTTTAAAATTGGGACAAATCCGACAATTAGCTTTATTTGTCGACAGCGAATTTCGTGAAACCTCTTAAATATGGGAGAAAAGCCTTTAAGTCCCTAAAAGTCCCAAACAAAAGGGGAACTGTTAATTTGTCCTTATTAAGCGAAACATGGCCCCGCGAAGCCGTTTAAAGTCACTCGTCACCGCTGATTCCAGCATTTAATTTTTATCCCGGCTTGACGCTTAGGGATGTGCGAGCTGGCTCCCCCGCTGAAGACTTTTCAAACCTCCAAAGGGAAGAGCGGAAACTCCAGTAATGCCGTACCCATCAATTAAAGAGTCTTTATGATAAACAAGATAACCGGTCTCGTTTTTCTCGCTTATCAAAAAACCGTAAAATGAGCTGATTTGCTCCGGCACGAAACGAACTTGTAATCAAGTACGCCGCACGCGGTCCGCACGCGCGTTGCCCATGCGCGGTGACCCGGTTTAATGTGTCACGTGATCATAAGGGGATCCCCTAGAAGAACGCGGCGGCGTTTTCAACACTTAAGGGTAGTTTGATGGTTTTTCTTTTCATAAAAACCTAAACGATTCCCTCGATTAAGGGAGCGCTTCGCTGCAAAATCAAATTTGATAAACTAGCACTTGAAGCGATTAAGTGGAGAGAACAAATTAGTTGAAGTAGTATTACAGTTAATTCTCTCAGCCGAGGTGCAGTTTGATGGCTTCATGAAACAGTTCCAATTCATTTTCCGTAAAACGACTCTTTGAAATATTACAGGGAATCACGCATCGACTTAAAGTGAGCGATTTCTTACGACGCCAAAACCACATCTATTTTCTTCTTTTGAAATGCCAAATGAGTGTGACTTACATGATTGTTGTGTTTTTATTTTATAGAATATTTTGGTTTCAAGGTGAAGGCAACGTGAAAAGTAGTCTCAGGAAATGCTTAAGTCCCTACCAGAATGAGAAAATAACAGAAAATACTGCTATAACTGAAATGATTTAAACAATTTTTATATGATTCTTTTACTGCTTTATTTATCACACATCTGACTGATCAAATATGAGAACAAAAGGGTACACAAGAAAAAATGTTCGATTGAGAAATTGTCGCTTCCCCTGTAGTTGTTAAATACCTCAACGTTTACTTTACTTTTAAATAAAGGGTTAAAGACAGTTGGTGGGATTCGAGGGGTTTTCACTTTTCGTATTAATATTTCAAAATATATACTCAGTGAATGTATTATTATAGGTTATGTTCGGGAAAAGAACGAAAAAGAAACTGCTTGTAACGAAAACACTTTCTTTGCGTGAAGAACATTTTTATACTTATGTGAAATGGACGACTTAAAACACACGCCTTTGTAGCAAGCACCTTTTGACTTTCTATCGATAAAATAAGTAATTGTTTATAATAAGCAAATACCTTTTTTCATAATGATTTTAATATAAAATATTGAACAAGTATTCGTTCGTTGAATTTGTTAGTCTTTTTTATATTTAATTACAACGTTAGTTTTGCTTCTATGTTGTATCGGTACAGAGAGTGCATCAACTCGGATACCTAGTGTTAGTAGAGAACACTATATTAACTCGACCTTTGACCAGTATCCTGTATGCCCATGGTGCTAAATAAATAACTTATTGTCAATGTGTTATAAATGTGTCTACCAGCATGAGTGATAGATGAAAGAGTTCTTCATTATGTCGGGCCTTCACAATCACGTGCAACGTGAGATTCCACGTGAGTTTTACATCTTCTGTACATATATGATGGGAGAAAAGCAATTCTGTAATCCTTTTCGCGATGAAACCACCTTCAAAGCCTTGAAACGGTGACTTTAACCCTTTCCCAAACAATAACAACATTTGACCACATTGTTACAGGCGACTTTAGAAAACATTGTGGGAAAAGGAGAAATTGCTCGTGACGAGCAATTTCTCCTTTTCCAACAATGTTTTCTGCCCTATCAGAAAGATACTTTCCAATTCCCCACATTTCGACATGTCATCTGCAAACTTTCAATTTGGGACAGTTGAAAATGTGTTGTTTGGGAAAGGGTTAACAGATAATGATGGAGTTCATTTATGTTTCATGGACAAGCACTACGGATGATATTTGAAAATCTGATTAAAGCCCATGCTTAATCAGTCGTAATTATGAATTAAAGACATGAAAGACCTATCCAATTTTCTTGTGTCTATGATGAGCACAATTCTGATTGAAGTAAGATTAGATAAAGGTTCAATGAAATAGATCAAGTTGAATAATGCCCGACGCAGAAGAAGAGAGAATATTTTGAGAATAAATGGGGATGCTGAATATCATATTATAATGGTTAAATTTGTTACGAGAACATTCTGTTCTATCAATATTTTAGATCTTATGTGCTCTAATTGACGCAAACAAAATAACAAAATCAAAGAACAAAATAAATGAAATAACTATTCTAAACCGAAATATTCAGCCAAAAGTTTCATTGATAATAATTTGTATTTGTCTTCTTTCGTCGCAGTCATTAAAGACGGAGTCATTTAAACTGCATCAAAATTATGATCGTATAGAAGGTTTCTTGTTAAAACATTTTTTTCATGGTATTTTTAGAAAAAAACATCCATTAGTTTTTATGCGTTGTATTTCTTTGAAAGGGTTGCAATATATTCATAATAATACAACAGCAATAAATAAAATATATCAATAAAAATATCATTGTATTTGACAATGTATAGCATATAGTTTACAGACCTCCGACCATTGAGCCGGAAGGGTTTATTTATCACTTTCAGAGGGTCGATCCAAAAAGTCGTTTTGTTTTGATCCTTGTTCAAATATTGAGAAGAGAATATGTTTTACAAGTCTTTCCGGCTTTCACATTCATTCTAGTTGCATTTATTGTACTTTTTCTTAAATCATCATTTACTGATATTAACATAAATTGAAATAACTTGTTTCCCAAATAATTCAACATGTATGAAATCAAACTAAACAATGGTGATTTAATGTTCACCATACTCACACAGCCCAGGTCTCACAAAAATACGATACCTTAAGATATATGTTTGTTTGTATAAATCTGGATTCTATGACCATCATACATATTGACATCGTCTAAATAATTTTACTTATAAAAACATGATTCCTTTAGTAGAGTGTAATAAGTCTGGATTTTGTAACTATCCCTAAACAAACTCACACCGCGTGGATTTAATAGAACCACAATATCTTAAAGAAGCCTGGATTTAAAGCCTGAGTTATTCAGAATAAAATAGCATTGAATGACACATATTTGACATACATATCTGCAGTGCGTTATGATTGTAGGTAGCGTTCATTAACTAAATGTTCGCTGTTTATAAAAATTCATCATCATATTGTAAAAGATGATAACAGATATATTTAACAGTTGCTAGTTTTCATAGCGCTCATGTTACGGCACGTCGCAACACTAAATTAGTTTTGTAATCTTCGAATTTGTTAAACATTTTAGAACTATTGTTTCAAATCATAAAGAAAAACAAATTCGAATAAGGAACAAATTTCTCGACAAACACATCTGATGGTAGCCACAAATCAATGGAATCCCTTTGCCATAGTTCATATTTTTTTGTTTGAAATTCACTGAAAAATTATTTGCAAACGGTCGAAAACAGGAATAGAAAAATCATGAATTATTCCCGCCATTTCAAGATTCGAAATGAAAGATAAATGACGTACTTTGAAAATAGAAAATAGGAAACCATTTTCATCATACACGAACCTTTTTTTTTTGAAAAGTACAAAAAAATAATACGAACTGCACCTCTGAATATTTTTTGAAAATAATGTAAGGAATAATTTCCGGTTGGTGACCTTGCCAAGACGGTGTTTCAATCGGAGCCACGAACAAATATAACAGTTTACAGTAAGTAGCGAGTTTACAACTTCGTTGAACCGCCCAAATAGAAAAAAAGAAAATAATGTAAGCAGGATATTTCATAGTACGTATATAAATACTTTCGGAACACCTCGGCCATTTCTTAGAATTACCTCGGAGGTAATGGGGAGCCATTTTGAAAGTAGGCCAGCAACGAAGGGCATGTCCGTTTGCAATCGTATCTACTCGGAAATCCCCGCTCATTGGTTTGTTACGCATAAACCGAAGTGCACTCGTGTAAAACTCCGCGTTGATTATACGGTATATTCACAGTGGGATATCCTGTGTCTACTCATTTAGATATTCTTTTATTTCGCTTGTTTTAATCAATTAATCTATTAACATGTCTATTTCTTTTTTCTTCCATCTATTTGATTTTCTTAAACTGATATAGAAATCTACCGCTCCCTATGCTTCTCAGTCTGTCTCTGTCTGTCTATTCCTCTCCTTCACTCACTCGTTTGCATTTTCTCTGTTTTGCTTTAAATTCTTCAATACCATTTGTGTTAAATGTATGCAATCTTCCATTTTAAGAAAAAAAGAAAATAAAATATATTTCTATATTTGATGAAGTGTTGGCCTACAATTGTACTTGTCCACTTGTTTGTATGAAAACACTTACATCCCACTTTTATGCTTTGTAACTTCCATAAGCGACAAGCCGTCACGTGTCTCTGCTCACTAAATCTAAACCTTAAGTTTTTTCTCAATCTTGGCCTGAGTTGCAATGCTTTTTCAACAAAGTATCGTGTTAGAAATCGTGCATTTCGCATTTCCTAGTCCAATTTCGAAGAAAATATATAAGAAAATCCAAAATGCACAACACACGATGGAATTCCGTTCTTTCAACTAATGGTTTCTATGATTGGTTGTAATTCTTGCAGCTTAAACAAAATTCGCAAAACAAAAGGTTTCGAGCAAATGTTTTCATTTATGAGAAATATGTTCGTTTTAGTTTAGACCTTTTTGTAATTTCTTTCTGCCAACTGTGCATTTATTGTCACGTCGTTCTGGAAAAATATAGCGAAATAAAACGTTTATTATGCTATCTGTGTGTTATCGTTACGAAATTCATTGTTATGTTCTCTTACAATCCAAGACACATATTTCTAAAAAGGTATGCAATTGTTTATTTGTTAAAAATAATAACAATAAAAGAATCACACTAACACATTATCAAAACGTTTTCTCCATTTGATATAGACATTTCTGCATGACGGCAGTATAAAACAAAATATATTTTTTGTTTGTTGTTGTTTATTTGACAGAATTTTACTGATAAAAAGACCAGTCTCAATTCCCCATGAATTAATTTATTTTTTATAAACTTTAAAAGCTTCACCGTGACATAACTAAAACAAAATGAGAAACTTCCATCAAAAGCATATAACAATCATATTATGGTAAGTTTTTTAGTTTAGAATAAATGTTCAATATCAAAAAATGATGAGGTTGCGTTGATTTAAGTTATGTTGGCTGATACTAAACACTTGTGGTCTGTTCAAATACTGCAAACAATGCATAGCGTTATGGGCTAAATATGCTTTCAACCACACTAGATCACCTTCTGTGGAAACATTTTGAATGTGTTCTATAATGCACTGCTTAAGAAACAATTCTATACGGAAAAACGTGTTTATTTGATCATAGAACTATTTTATTGTTGTAGTATTGCATTATTGTATTGTTGTATTATAATATTTTATAGCATTGTACTATTGCATTCTTTTGATCGCCGTGTACGACGCTGTCAGTATATACCTATCCCAGAATTACGGTTCGTTAAGAGTTCTATGTATAAATAACACGTGGCCGCCACCACCGCTGGATACAGCACGTCTGATGAGCACGAGATGACGTAAAATACTTTCTAAATCGGTAAACAACCGAGTTCCTCAACCTACATACTCAGGCAGGGGAATCATGTGACCAATTGCTTACGGTCCTTTGTCCGAACAAGATGGCCGTGCCCATGACGAACATGTATTTAGTGCTTTTTCAACTGATTTTGCCATTGATAGTCACATGTTGTACCCCACATGAGTAGATTCTCACTTTTACGGTCTGGTGGTATATGATAACCCATGCTTTATAACGGCGTTACATCTAACAATCCACAGAGAAATCGTCGTCGACTGGCACGCATGTCTAAAACAGTCGGTCTTCCGAAAAAGTAAGTGAAAAAAGCAAAATTTCCTGTGCTCGCCCATCTTGTTCGGACATAAGAGCGTAAACATTGTTCACGTGGTTTCCCCGTCTGATCCTGGGATGACGTAAAATACGTTCTTCATCGGTAAACAACCGATCGGTGAATCTACATCCGGGGTTCTAGAATGTGTGGCAGGTCGTAATACAGAGCGACGGCAGACATGATTCATGGAGAGTTAAAGACTAGATGTGATATCGGGAAGATATCATCATGATGCAAAATGAGATTGCTGACCTGAGCAATTTCACTTTTATAAAAAAGATTTCCTTAATCTTCTAAACCCATAAAGTGTTCAACGCCTTTTGAAACCATGGCCTTTGAAACAATTTCACTTTTATAAAAAAGATTTCCTTAATCTTCTAAACCCATTAAGTGTTCAACGCCTTTTGAAACCATGGCCTTTGATAGAATTCTGATATTTACCCAAAGACGAATCATTTGCATTTTCTCCACTCATTGAACTCTCAAAAATGAAATTGTGTTATATTTCGTTATATTTCTTTATTCTTATTCCCATCATTATATTCATGGACATCATGTCATATCGAAAACCTATTTTACATAATAACTTGTTAAGTTTTAAGTTCGTTTTCTTTTTGTTTTTGTTCAGACATTTTTGTCTAAAAACGAACTGCTCATAATACAAACAAAATTGTCGTTGTCAAAGCGATTTGATTCATTCTGTGCTCTTCTGCAATTTGAGAAAATTAAGCTTTAATCTTTGGAAATCTAAACACATTTCATACCGTACGACAATGAAAGGATTGTGAATACTTAGATTTTGATCAATGCTATGATTGCATTGTTGAATATTTTTAAAGGTTCTTGATCACATTAAAAGTCAAAAAGTAATTCCGTTGTAACAATACAGTTTTTGTATTGTTATTGGATATACATTCATAATTAGCTTTTGATCGCATACATAATTAACGAAGCGTCAATTTATCCACGTTTGCGCAGTTTATGTTAACTTTCAAAAGCGATGTCACTTTTTGGATTAAAATACATGATGCTTCACTGTAAACAAACTTATAAGAATTAAAAATGTTTTAAGTTTATTTCTAATGACTACTCTTTAATGCTTATTCTTTAACAGTAGAGCTGTTGTGCAGTTAAAAAGAAATTAATTTCCAACTTCAAAATTTTCTTGTATATTCTGAATATACATTTATACAATAATCTAGATATTTTTTACATGTTTTAGACTACTTAGATTTTATTGCTTTAAATAAGAAATGTTCTTTGACCTCTTCGTTAAGATTAAAAGTATTTGATGTATTTGCACTTATATGAAAAATGTTATAAACCATTCCAGTAAAACAAACATATTTATTCGTTTATGTCGCCTAATGAATTCCAATATTTTCATGAGTTATATGTAAATGTAAGTCCTTATGAAGTCATATTAGAAGGAAAGAAGTCCTTGATAAAGGTATATTCCAATGTTACATTCTAGTGTGTAATTAGCGACCGTACTGAATGTAAACTTGATATCATCCAGGATACGTGGGAATTTATAACGCTTACTTGGTCTTTTGATACTAAATTTAAAAGGAAAGAACATCTTAGATTAATTAGTTTGGTTTTTATAACATTGTCTAATTCCTCACTCCATAGCAATGTTTCCGCCCCTGATGAATACAAGTTTAGAAAATCACGGTAACAAAAGGGTAAATGTTTTTAACAAGAAATGATCCCTTTAGTCACGACGATTTTGAATTATGATGAAATAAAATATTATTTTTCATATTGTTTTTCTTTCACATCTGCTGTTGCTTTCATTTTGGTCCGGTCAGGTACTCCCTTATCACGGAATGGATAAAAGTGTGACGTTTAATTCCCTATGTATTAAAACGATATTTTTATATAATGTCATCATATCTTATTCCGATAGGAAAAAATATGTCTGTAAAACGCACAGACGATTCTTAAAAAGATCAGAAACTTTCATGTATTTCTAGCGACAACCTATATCTATATAAAGAGAGAGGTGTTTTCGATATGAGCAATTCAACGATCCTTAATTTTTCATATTGTACATACATATGTATAGGTCTTAAGCCATACAAAACAAATTAAACCCTGTTTGCTTTGAAACGGGTTTATTATTCATAAGCGACCACGCTTGAAGAGAAACATGGCACAAACCTCGAAATGTCAAACAGACGATGTTTTACGTAAATTCGAGTGTTCATGCCATACAGTCCTGTATTTGTGTATTCTCGTCTGCTGCAGTACTAGACTAAAGAAACAACCTTAGCAATATAAAAGATTTTCCGCAAGCATTTTCCCCGCTCTGTCATGAGAATTTCTGCTAAACTAAGCTGATAAGCCATCTTTCATTCATTAAACAAAATGAAAAACATATTTTTTTCTCTTTTTTAGTTAACCGTTTACAAAAAGCCAAATTTTCGACCGCCTCAAATTGATATAGATTGCAGACGACATTTCAAGATGTGATGACATTGAAATATAGTCTTCTGACAGGCAGAAAACATTGTTGGAAAAGGAGAAATTGCTCGGTAAGAGCATTTTCTCCTTTTACCAATTTGTTTCCAGATTCGTCTGCAACAAACTGGTCAAATGTCGTTATTGTTTGGTAAAGGGTTAAGATATGGCTCAAATTTTAACAAGAAAATACCTTTATATACTCTTAGGATGCTTCTGTTTTAATTTGTGTTCACAACTTAACGCCGATGTTATAATGATTTGCATTTAGGGGTTAGTAATTCTATATATACATAGTGTCATGCATCTCCTCTTGTATTCGAGCCTCGTTTTGGCTTATCAACTGTATACCTATATAGAATACGTTCCTGTCAAATAAATACACCATGCTCCAATAGTTCAACAGCCTCAAACTATTGCAAACATCTTAATATGGCTTTATTCATGGAGTTACTAAAACCTAAATATAAATGAAAATAATCAGCCTTGACCCATTATGTTTGTACGTAAACTTGTAATATATAGATATACTTGTAATGTCGAGGTTTAATTTTACTGTACATTTATTTCTGTAGTATACTTATTTGTCTTTAAAGATCAACCACTATATTCATGACTTTTCGTTCATATATGTATACGTTAAATGTGTAATGAATGTATTGTAGCTAGCAAATTACTTCAGAAGCGAGATTTTTTGCATCCGTTTTGGAATGCTTGTATATGTAATTGTTTTATGCAGGTCAACAGTGTTGTTCTCACTATCCACTCTTTTATTCTCTTACGAGTATGAATTCCACCTAACAGCCAATTCATCCTTTTGTCACAATGGTTTCTTCCCAATGAAACTCGAAACGTGTAAGTCGTGACTCCATTTCGACCCAAGTAGGGTCATTTCATTTCGACCCGAGTACTCTGACAACATGCATATCCCCTTGGTGTTCGTGTTACAAACATAACATAAACATAAAACTTAGTTACGAAAAAGTGGTTTTTGACAATGTTTCTTGTGAAAAAGCTGAATTACGTGTATAGTTAAATGGACAGTATTAAGCGCATTTACTTAATTAATATTATCAAATGAACGGCAAAATAGATTACACGAGATCAAGATATAACAACTTAAATTTTCTGTGTTAAGTTAAACAGAAGTGACCATGTGGAAGAGAGAGCTTCAAACTACCCATAACACCGTGAAAGTTGTCTTAACCTTGCGAAGCTAAGCATAACTTATGATGGTATCTACAACGATGAAGTTAGTCTTTCGAAATTGACAGAAAGACCATAAACTAAATTGTTGTTTTTCAAACAAGTGTTGAGTTCTTTATCAATTACAGTATCACATGTATAGATAGCCGATTTGTGTGTGGGTATTACATGAGTATTGTGTACCAAGATACCGCATATGTACTTGTTCAGAAGCAACCGTCAAAGAACATTTAAGAGACATATGTTGGGACAACGAATTTTATCAGATATACCAAAGAAATTGTTGATTTTGTTACATATGAATTTCGCCTGCTTCTGTTTCGAATTTTGACCTGACACACTTTCTACAATGTTTGGATTGCCCTTAGCCTTTAGAATGCTGGGTAATTTACTAAAAACAGATTTTTGTGTCGTCTGATTTCCAAATTATCTTATATCTGCTTAATCTAAATGAGGAGAGATACTCAGAGTATCAAATAAGTTAGATCACTGGCCAGCCGCCAATTTACTTGGCGGCTGGCCTGGATCAAAACCGTTTGTATAATAATAAATTCGGTTGCAGCTCTATAAGGGCAAACAAGATACAAACAGAACGGACTTTTATTTAGACTTGTACAAAGTACATCGTCTACACCATATATACACTGCAATTTCATGTCAACGTGACAAACATATACTGATAGTTACAAGAAATATTTATGAAAAGAAAAAAAGAAATTATTTAGTTTGTTATCTGTTATTTGTTATACGTACTTTTCTTGTGTTCCTCCTGTAGCCGTTGCAGGCATTGCTGGCTGGCATACCAATGGTACCATACGGGTAGATGCCCCAGGGACATCATACCCCCATCCGGGCCCCGGGGGAAGCCGGGAAACGTACCCCCCACCAGGGGAAGTCGGGGTAACTCCAACTTGGAGACGACCGCCGGAATATCCTCGTCACATCCCTCCATAACGGCCTCATCACGTCCTTTATGGACCTCGCTAGTCGACTGGTCGGCGACTTTCTCTTTCTCTTTAGTTACTCGTGCTAGAATGCTGTTGATAGAGAACGATTTCCTGGGGACCTCTTCGCTTTTCTTTTCGACCTTTTCCGTGCTTTTGCCCGCTTCTGTCATCTTTTTCTGTGTAAAGGCACAATGTCTTGAATTTTTGAATAATCACTTGTCTCCTTCAAAAGTATCCTTTTGTTTCAAACGTGTAGCGTTGTTTCGTTCTATCGTCGAAATAGTTCAACCATCATCTATAGTTTTACAAGAATGTTCTAAAATAAACAATACTGCCCTTTAACGTCTGAAAACCATCAAGCAATGGTTTACTAATTGGTTGATAAAGTCACATGTATGAATATCTACCTAACAAAGTTTGCCTTTCCTAATGCAACTTGTGACGGAGATTCACACAAAATTCTATAACTGTGAGAATTCTTTTATATTTACCGTGCCTCTCAATGCAACACTAGTTCCAGATTTCACAATTTTTTATCGTCAACTGTAATACGAAACAATAGCTGAAATGCTAACAATTCTAACAACAATACCCGATATTTCTCTGTCAAACTACAACAGTCAACTCGAAAATTGTCCCTCACTTTTCCCAATTAACAATATTTCTGTCAGGCTCGGCAAAGCGCTCAAGCACAAAGACTAAAATTGTAAAATATGTTTATATAATGATAAACCGAGTTTTTTGTAATACAATAATGTTCCAAACTATCATTAGGCCCCGCCTTCCTCTAATTTCGTATCGATCGTCACCAAGGATGCGGAGATGCTATTGGAGAATCAGAACGCTCCACAAACCATCAATGACAGGCGAACGACCAATCTTTCCCCGTTATTCACACTCAGTTGGTGCTTATTGAAAATCCAAGACGTATCCTATAATTATCTTACAGCCAAATATCGCTTAGAATTCGTAGTAAAGAAAAAACGAAATTCTATTGTTCTTGAATATTTCTCCCGTTTCGGGTGTGTTGCTTAACCCTTTCCCAAACAACACATTTTCGAGTGTACCAAATTGAAAGAGTTTGCAGACGACATTTCAAAATGTGAAGAAATTGAACAATATCCTTCAGAAAGTACAGAACACCTTGTGGGAAAAGAAAATTTGCTCGTTACGAGCAATTTCTCCTTTTCCCACAATGTTTTCTAAAGTCGAACAAATTCAGGATAACGATAATAGAAAAAAGTTTACAATAAAAGAAACCTTAATTGGTTGCTTGATATTCAATTCATATCGTTGTAAAAAAAGAGAATTGATTATGTTGAACACAGTCATTTAAAAAGTATATATGTTTGGTAACGATTTCTTGTAGATTCAATCGCATTGAAAGGTTTTGGTTGATTATTTCTTGGATGTGGAGCATTTTATCAAGGACAAATCCACTATCGTTGAGTTTTGACACTGTCTACGGTTGTTAGAACGTTATCGACAGTTGTCGACCTTCGTCGTGTGTATATATCTGTTCTCATTTACTTTCTTTCTAGATTTGTCTGCTTTAAAACCTTTCAATTTAGAACAGTGACATATTATTTCGAGACAACAATGGCTGAACCTTTTACCATAAGCCAAGCTTTCGACTGTCCCGAATTGAGACAGTTTGCAGACGACATTTGTAAACCGGATGAAATTGAAAGAATAATTCTCTGGTAGGACGGAAAACATTGTGGGAAAAGAAGCATTTGTTTGTCAAGAGCAATTTCTCCTATTCCCAAAATGTTTTCCAGAGTCGTCTGCAACAAACTGATTAAATATCGTTATTGTTTGTTAATGGATTCAACTTTTCTTTATAGAACAGTATCTTACCATTTCTCTAGATAACAATGGATTTAAACGAGCTTCCGGAATTTTTGACAGTCCCCGATCCGTTATGGGCTCGCGTACCGGTTGCGGAAGGGATGGGTGGGGTAGAGGCCGTATCTCGCTCGGAATAACTTATAATTTGAAGGGGCGCCTAATCTTTTCAATCAACAGTCACGGGTGCCCCATTGTATTGGGGATCCTCCCCCTTTGGGTGGATGCTCCTTCATTAGCCTTAATTACCGTCATAAAATGGACGCCTCACTGGAACGTTTTAAAAGCGAGTCGGTGCGCATGTCTAACATTCGGATACATTCACCTGCTTTCGCACTTCTTACACGCTCGCTGCACCCACGTGGGGCCGGATTAAATGACGGTCCAAATTACCGTTCCGACACAAAAACGTTAACGTTGCCGGTGATTCGCGAGAGATAGCTTTTCACGACTAATAACCGGTGTTCGCTCAGTTTGCCGATATAAACCGAACCCGATCGAAAAGTTCGCGGTGTGATCGAGTAACTCTCTCACTGAACTGGTTTAGTTACAATACTTCTGCACAAGGGCGTTGGACGTATTATTTACATTAATAATATCAGTCGTTCACGCCTCGTTGCCAATAATTTGTCACGGGACGACAGACGACTTTCTCCACGCGTGCTAAGTGCCGGGTAAAAGTTTGTCTCTCCGATTGGTCCCCCCGCAGAGTTAATATCGAATCAAGCGGTGCGATGCAAATAATGTAGACAGCTTGCCTTTCACTTATAATGTACTTAGCTTACATAACGCGTGACATAAGGACAGCTGATGCGGTAGGAAACCTACGGCGACATAAGAATGATTTTGAAAACAACTGATTAAAGGCAATGATTATTTATCGGACTTTTTAACCCGTTCACTGTATGACAATATATTTTTCAGTTCAAATCTAAATAATAACCCAACGAATAGATAATATTGGATTAGAAAATATGAGAAAATAAATTTTTGGTGTCAGATTGAGAAGAAACCATTGAGAAGGGAGAACTTGCACGTCACGAGCAATTTAGTGGTTTGTTACAATTCTTTCCGAGGTCTTCTGTATCAAGTGTGTTAATTTGTGTTGGTAAATGAATTAGTTGGGTCTAATGGCTACAATCTTCTAGAGAAGGATACACACATATGGTAACATGATTCAGATCATAGAGGTACACGAAACCACAAAGAATGAATCCGAATCCATGGTTGAATCCGAAGAGAATGATAAATATAAGGAAATGTTAAAACTCACAACGATTATATCTCTTTCTGAATGTGATTCTGATTTTTCAGAATAGGAAAAGAGAGATACGATCATTTTGCATCGGGTTTGAATTCCTCTTTTGAGAAAAAAGAAGAGATGTAGAAACGCTTATGCAATAGCTTGCATGGCTTTATCCGGTGTCCTATACTCTAAATGACAACAACTGTGAAGGGGCATGCATATTACACTATATTATATAACATGTGAATTGGTACCTACGGATTTAATTCATTTTCAAATCTGTGCTTTAAACCCTGTTTAGAAGGTTTCCTTGTTAAAACTATATTTTTTACATGAATTGTGAAACGGTTTTTACAACGCAGAGGAATTTCTTTTAAATCTGATTCCTTGTAACATAACCCCGTACTTGCGCCAAATAGGCTTACAGCTTGTTATATAGTCGCAAGGGGACCCGTCTCTCATGGGAATCGATTCTAAGTACATTCGACAACAAAGTATTCCATTATTTAGACTTTACCAAATATGGCAATGTAGATCGTATTAAACAACACCATAGAAATAGATACCAAGAAGCCAATAGAGGTAAATAATCGCTTTGATTAACTTTTAGTGAGTAATTACTTCAAAATGCCAAAATGTCAACCAAAGATCATATAGAAAACGCTATATACATTCTTATCAAGAAAGATAATTATTTATTGGTGACGCATTTATCAATCATGCAATATGAAACCTCATGAACAATTTCTTTTTATTGTTACTAGCCTTTATCTTAACCGTTTGCTCGGAAAGCTTCATATTTTATAAGCAGTTTTGAGCAAGATACATACATTATATATACAGTATTCATAAATAGTCATTAAGAATAGAATCAATAATGATCATATAGATTGCAGAGAGAACAACAAAACAACATATGAATAAACGGTTTATTAATTCTATCTAAAAGGAAGATCAACATACTCGATACAAGATTTCTTTTCAATTGATTTCTCAAAGATTTCATCTTTTTGTCACAATGCTTTGAAAAAATGCTTATCGGTTATAGAAAAGTTCCCAAGAATAGCTTTCGTTGATACAACATAACATACCATTACATAATTGTATTTCAACATTAAGCACATAGGCTCATTGTATTACAATTCTATATTTACCCGCATGCTATGAAAATGACATGTACATTTACAACTTATACATAAATACATGATATAGTAGATAACCTAATTGAGCGTCCGCGACGGGACCCATGGAAGGGCGTGTGACGAGTCGAATGAAGTATAGGGCTACAGGCAGGCGGCTCGCAGCGCCCAAACACCGGGTAGCGCGCTGACAGGAGCAATTTACGCGTCAATACAAGAGTCAGGAGGCCAACACGAGACAAAAAGTCAGGTCCTCTCATCTTAACCCTTTACCAAACGCCAAACTTTCGACTGTCGAAACTTGAATGAGTTTAGTGTTTGCAGTCGACATTTCAAAATGTGATGAACTTAAAAAATAATCTTCTTATAGGGAAGAAAACAAAATGGGAAAAGGAGAAATTGCTCATTAACAGCAATTTCTCCTTTTTCCACAATGTTTTCCAGAGTTGTCTACAAGAAACTGATCGAATGTCGTAATTGTTTGGTAATGGGTTAACCCTTAGAGTGCTGGGTGATTTTATAATCATAGATTTCAGTGTCGACTGCTATCCAAAACCTTAAATATCTGCTTAATTTTGATGAGGTAAGATACGCAGAGTAGCAAAATGGTTGGCCTGGATCTGATCTGTTTGTATAAGCACGAAGTTGGCTCCAGCACAACAAAGGTTATCAATAGGCCCCAAGTTGACAATGCTGACGCTTTCCTCTGGATAGTTTTCACTTCTCTTTTTGGGCGATATTTACATTACCCTTTATTGCAAAAGCAGTGACAGTTTATATCTATATCCATATAATACAAATATTTCATGACAGAAAACATATAAGAGAACCTATAAAAGCATAGATGTAAGCTGAAGTACAAAGCGTTAGAAAGCGTATTTAACTTCTTTTGAAAATGAATCACTAGTGTTAGTTGTTTTGTTTATCTGTACAGTATATTAAATTTGCTATATCTTAAATGATTCTATGAGTCCTTGTGAAGTTTCCCAATTTAGTAGAGAATTGCATTAGTTGCACGATGGAAGCCTAATATGAATTATTACTCATTAGATCGTTTTTTCAGTTTTGCTATTTTCGCTTTTCGTATTAAACTCCGCTGTTGAATAACTACACCGACATGGCTGAATGGTCCGCCCCCTTTTACTTTTGACATACAAGGCTGACCATAATTGAAAGCATAACGAAGTATTAAAAGCAGCATTGGTATACATATCCAATTCATGACAACGGTTAATATTGCTCCTGATTAGCAATGCATCATTTTGTCATATCATTTCCTCAACTTCAATATTTCATATCATAGAGTAAAGGGTAACAGATCAGAAGTCAGTTTCCAAAATTATCCCCATTGGGTGCCCGTATGAAATGACAGTTTTATAGTTAATTGGTTCTCCATAGGGGCGTATGGGACTGTTCCAAAATCAAAGCAATCAGAAACGTCAAAAGAAGCAAGAAAAGCCACACTCTTTTTGGCATATGACAAAAACAATTTTGACCAAAGGACGAATTGCTCATATGGAGCAATTTAAGCTTTTGCTGAATAAGTTTCTAAAGAACTCTACAGCGAGCATTACCCCGTATGATTTAACCCATTACAATACATCAAATTTTCGACTGTACCAACTTGAAAGAGTTTGCAAATGATATTTCAAAATGTGATGAAATTGTACAATAATCTTCTGATAGGGCAGAAAACATTGTGGGAAAAGGAAAAATTGCTCGTCACGAGCAATTTCTCCTTTTCCCACAATGTTTTCCAGGGTCGTCTTCAACAAAGTGGCTAGATGTCGTTATTGTTTGGTAATGGGTTAATTGAGTAAGAGGTTAATTGGTACCCCGTCGCTGTCTATACAACTCCCCGTATCCTGAAGGTTATAGTGATCGCGAGCCGATATTCGCGACGTATAGCGTTAATTTGGATAGCTCCCTTTGTCACCCGCTAAATATAACACATCGAATCTCCTTTGGAGCTATCGCTGTAACAGCTTGATAAGGTCTAACATATTTCCTTATATGTGTTAATGTAGCCAATCAAATTCGAAAATGTTCTAGTGATTTTATTTATAAAGTATAACCAATACAATTTCAATCAATTCGCTAATATTTAAAAAGTATTACAACACAGGGGTTGCGCTCAAAGAACGATTTCTCCTCTCGAAACTGCCTTTATCATTATCATCATCAAAATCATCATCAGGAACAGCAGCAGATGCATCGTCATCAGAATCATTATCAGCATCAGCATCAGCATCAGCGTCTTCTTAAACAGATGCAGCATTAGCATCACGTAGCTGATGTTGCTGTCATCACAAACATTTATATTAAGTCTCTCTCTGTCTCTCTGTCTCTGTCTCTGTCTGTCTCTGTCTGTCTCTGTCTGTCTCTGTCTGTCTCTGTCTGTCTCTGTCTGTCTCTGCCTCTCTCTGTCTGTCTCTGTCTGTCTCTGTCTGTCTGTCTCTGTCTGTCTCTGTCTCTGTCTCTGTCTCTGTCTCTGTCTCTGTCTCTGTCTGTCTCTGTCTCTGTCTCTGTCTCTGTCTCTGTCTCTGTCTCTGTCTCTGTCTCTGTCTCTGTCTCTGTCTCTGTCTCTGTCTCTGTCTCTGTCTCTGTCTCTGTCTCTGTCTCTGTCTCTGTCTCTCTCTCTGTCTCTCTCTCTCTCTTTCTTTCTCCCTCCCTCCCTCCCTCCCTCCCTTCTGATCTTATCAAACATTCGAAAGGCGTTCATTTCTGTTGTTTGTCTTTTCTAATTCTTAACAGGAATGTAAACACCAATCCACCCAATGCCTACATATCATGATAGGTTGACTTTTCCAGGCTTAGCACTACGACTGAAAAACCAGTCTCCTAAAATGGGATTTGACTGTTAGGTTTCAATGGTATTGTCAGATATTTTATTTCTATTCTTTTAAACAATTCTTGCAAACATTCCACCATATAGAATAACTGTTTTTCTAAATTTGTAATAGGTAGTAAGATGTTTGGTACATATGTAACAAAGATGTTATTGTTTTAGCTAAGAAGGCGTTTGGTCCTGTAAAGTATTTTTCGAGTGTAGGTAGGAAAATGTTTGGTACATATGTTACAAAGATGTTATTGTTTTAGTTAAGAAGGCGTTTGGTCCTGTAAAGTATTTTTCGAGTGTAGGTAGGAAAATGTTTGGTACATATGTAACAAAGATGTTATTGTTTTAGCTAAGAAGGCGTTTGGTCCTGTAAAGTATTTTTCGAGTGTAGGTAGGAAAATGTTTGGTACATATGTAACAAAGATGTTATTGTTTTAGCTAAGAAGGCGTTTGGTCCTGTAAAGTATTTTTCGAGTGTAGGTAGGAAAATGTTTGGTACATATGTAACAAAGATGTTATTCTTTTAGCTAAGAGGACGTTATGTCCTGTAAAGTAGTTATCGTTTGTAGGTAGGAAGGTGTTTGGTACATATGTAACAAAGATGTTATTGTTTTAGCTAAGAGGGCGTTATGTCCTGTAAAGTAGTTCTCGAGTGTAGGTAGGGAGATGTTTGGTACATATGTAACAAAGATGTTATTGTTTTAGCTAAGAGGGCGTTATGTCCTGTAAAGTAGTTCTCGAGTGTAGGTAGGGAGATGTTTGGTACATATGTAACAAAGATGTTATTGCTTTAGCTAAGAGGGCGTTATGTCCTGTAAAGTAGTTCTCGAGTGTAGGTAGGAAAATGTTTGGTACATATGTAACAAAGATGTTATTGTTTTAGCTAAGAGGACGTTATGTCCTGTAAAGTAGTTATCGTTTGTAGGGAGGAAGGTGTTTGGTACATATGTAACAAAGATGTTATTGTTTTAGCTAAGAGGGCGTTATGTCCTGTAAAGTAGTTATCGTTTGTAGGTAGGAAGATGTTTGGTACATATGTAACAAAGATGTTATTGCTTTAGCTAAGAGGACGTTTGGTCATGTAAAGTAGTTTTGAGTGTGGGTAGGAAGGCGTTTAATCGATTGAGTAATTCTCGCTTGGAGTTAGGAAAATAATTATCGTTGAAATGAAAAGGATTCGATGATCACATCCCCTTTTTGCGACTGTCAAAGACGTTTGCATTAAAATTAAAGGGTTAAGGGTTTAAAACCGACAATATGATTAGGATGTAAATTCCTTCCAATTATTCGTTTCATGAAACGACCATAACAACAGGTTTGTATTTGATGAGCTTCTTTTCCCGAGAAACACAGCTCGGACGAGCTTCAGGCCTTTCAATTAGAGGAAACAGAATATATATATCTAATGGCGTTATGAGATCGAGGTATCGAGGATACTAAATTACTTGAGATTTGCGTTGATGAACTAGATGTTCCTATAGTTTTATCAGTATAGGTATCTGTAGTTGTATCAAATATTACCGAAGATTTTTAAAATTCACCCATACGGTACAACGGCCATTTTCTATCTGCGTAGGTTCAGAAAACATGTGTATCAAAAGCATTTATATGCAATTACAAAGTCGTCGTGGCTGTTGTTTTGGTACCAACACTGTAGTATTGTACTTTATTGTGTTGAGGAAAGATAGTAAAAAGTCGCAAACAGGCTAGATCACAGGTCAGCTGCCAAATTTACTTGGCGGCTGGCCTGTGACATAATCTGTTTGCGTAAGCATGAAGTCGGTTCCAGCACTATATGAGTTGGAAATATCTTAAAAAATAAAGGAAATATAAAGAATAACACAATACTTGCAGACAGTGACTAAAGTATATAGAAAAAGTCATACGTATGCATGTCCGGCAGTTGTTTGAACTTTTCCCTGTAACTCAACAAAACAGATAGGCGAGCTTTGTATCTGAAATATAAGACGAAAAAAGAAATGAAGCCCTAGAAACACTCCCCTTACACGAACCTTTATAATTACAGACTTACTTATGTTAAGCAACCATCCTTTCAAGCATCCAACCTGCCTTAAACAATCACTACAGAAAGTCCCATTGTAGGATTCATAGTGTACATTGATTTGTGTTAAGCAACAACCTGTCTTAAACAGCCAATTTTCTCAGGCCCATAGACTGGCCTCTTAACACATGTTTGACTGTAGCCCGACTTATCGCCCGCCTCGAATCCCGCCGACAAACGATGACTAAGGGACCAGTGCTTTCTCCTTCCATACCCACACTGTTTGTTAGGAACGTGTTGATCCGTGTAATCTATCCGTCACTCGTCCAGTGGTTTATCTCTCCGTCGGGGGATATAGACTGGGAAACAAAAGACCATAAATAACGTCGTATTAAGGCTGCACTACTATTCTAATGTATCGGGAGTAAGTGCATTGTCGGCTCGATAAGTAAAACACTGAGCAGGGAGGATTCCCGGTATAGTTAATAGCCTTCTTTTGTTGATATTTAGTTGTTGGTACTTACGTTTGGACACAATCCCCCGCCAACACACACTCTCATCCAAGTACAGCACATAGACCACACGTACATCTAATAATATATAAAGAGTGGAAAGTCGCAGCCTCGTTTGAGGATAAGTAGAATCTGAACTTCTGTATATACGACTACATACAGATAAAGCAGACAAAACATATTATTTATGAAATAAGAGAAATGTTCGGAAGGAAGAAACAATTGCAATTTGCAAAAGGGGGAAATAGCTAGTTACGAGTAATGCGTCTTGTAGTGAGTGACACTGCTTTTTTTGTAAAATTGCTGTATATGTATCAACGGTGCATGTTCACAGATGTGAGGAAATTTGGAAATCAAATATGAATTTCGCTAAGACTGGACAAATGCTGTCCTGTAATACGTCATGCACTGAAGAATAGTCATTGGAAGCAAGTTTGGATCGTTGTCAAAATCTTAAAGTGTGTATACAGTGATCTAACATATATCTTAATCCAAAAGCGTGACATCGCTTTTGAGATCAACCTCGCATAAACTGTACGTACTTAGATGAATTGACACTTTCTAAATCTAATTATGCTTTTAATAGCTGCTTTTAATTTCATATCAAACAACATTACATAAACTTCATTATTTCAACATCATTTTATTTCAACTTTTAAATGTTTTCTTCTGTGAAAAAGCACTTTTGAACACATGTAGATTGAATAGTGGGTGAAAGCTATCGCTTGTGTCGTCTTCATAAACTATTCATCGGTCCTTTCCCCTACAGATATGACCAAGACACACTTACAACAGACGACACTTAAAACAATTGTTTTGAGTGAGGTGTAAACAAAGTATATTTGGTATAATATAGAAAATCGTATGTTTTATTGTTTATTGCAGTAGTTTTTGGTTGAAACGTACTAACGCAAAAGCTGGTTTCTCTGGAAGATAAATCAATGGGCCAATTCTGATGATTCAGCTAAAACTCATGGGGAGAAAACACCATTCTACCTCCTATAGATCATTACTAAAATACATCACTAAATTTTGAGGTCAATGGAATCACAAAGTTTTGGTTACTAATGTTAGTATGGTTTAACGTCGGCCTAACATTGTTTTAGTTTGTCACTATGATAGTCCATTTATCTCTACTCGATGTGTTATCTAAAATTACTTGGCACATATAGATCAAAGACATGTGATCTAACTTAAAGCCATACTTGCGCTCATTTCCACTAAAATTGTGAAAGTTCTAGAATAATTGTAAATTAACTTAAAAGTACTTTAAGTTCCCTTTTACAGAAGAGTTGAGACTGCACCACGTTCACATAATGCTTTTGAAAGAGTGAATACTATAAAAATTGTTTACAATTAGCGATAAAACTAAGCCAGCTGAGAAACGTTGGGAACCAATAAACCCCATTTTGAATGTTCCCGTTGTTAATACTGGATATATGACTGTATTTTTATGTGTTTAACATGTTTTTTTAACCAGGTGATCGTCACTCATTAATCCGAGCGATTCTCTATTTTAGATGTTACTCAAATGTAAACAATGAAGTTAAATTGGTGGGCACCAAATTTGTGAAAATAGCACTTTGAAAAAAAACAAAAACATAATAAATAGTGCAGACGTTATATTGTCATGATCCTGTGGTATATCGCTATGTTTCAGCATATTCTATCATAATTGATAACTTATATTACCAAGTATTGCAGTTTTCTGAGCGCTAGTATGCTTTTAACCATCATTTACTAATACCTGGTTCGCTACCTACCGACACCTCTTGTTTCGTGGAAGTGGCAAATTAGACAAACTCAAAGCTCTAGCCTAGGACTGGTTTATCCAGGAAAGCTGTTATGTAACTGGCATATTGTTGATACGGCATTAAACACCATACAAACAAACTGATACCTGATTTCTTTGTACCTCAATAATGAGTAACATGTAAAGCGAATTCAGCCGTTTTCACAAGCGATGACTTTGTGCTATAAATCACACAAATGGTGACAGTTTCTAGAAATGGAATCTTAATGAAATCGGGTGAGTAAACAATATCTGTATAAAAGGTACGCCTCTATATGTTTTATTCTAGGTAATCCGATATTTGAATCATTCGACTGGCGCCACATTCTTTTACCCTTATAGTGCTGGAACCGACTTCATGCTTATGAAAACAATGAATTGGCGACTGGCCTTTGATCTAACCTATTAGCTACTCTGAGTATCTTTCATCAACAAAAATAAGCAGATGCTTAGGTTTTGGAAAGCAGACGATACAAAAACCTCTCTTTATAAAGATTACCCAGCATTCTAAGGGTGAATGTGACCTTGTTTTAAAGTGTCAAAATAGAATTGAAAGCGAACAAAACAAAAGCACCGAAATACCTTTCAATATATATCGCGTTTCGTAATTCTGCATGCTGTTTTAAGTGTTTATAAATACGAACATATTTGAGGACAAGGTAGTCATACAGTTCAAAATTTGATTTAAAAATTATATTTATCTGGTCGGTGAAGGAATTCCGATTCGACTAGTGAGAACAAAGCGTATCCGAGGACGTCCCTACAGAAGCATGTGACCAACCTTATGCAGAAATGATCCGACGCCACCAGCGTTAACCCTTTCCCAAACAATACCGACATTTGACTACTTTGTTGCAGACGACTTTAGAAAACGATGTGGGAAAACGAGAAGTTGCTCCTGACGAGCAATTTTTCACTTTCCCCACAACGTTTTATGCCCTATTAGTAAATAATTTGCCAAATTCATCAAATTTTGAATTGTCGTCTGCAAACTCTTTCAATTTGGGACAGTCCAAAATTTGTTGTTTGGGAAAGGGTTAAGTACAAGCTGTATCAGCAAGCTAAACAACCGATGAGTGTTTGTTAGTTATTAATGAGATCATGAGGTTTATCTCTCAATCCAAGATGATCTAATGCTCTGGAGAAACATGTTGAATCCGAATCGGTCTGCCTGTGCAGCTCTGGCTGAGCAAGCTTGATATAAAAAGAAGATATGGTTCCTCACAGATTTCTATGGTCGCACAGAGGTGACATGTTCGCGATTTTTTCTTGATATTCCGAGTTAGTAAGTTTTAAAAAACGAGATTATTAAGTCATTATTTCGAGTTAGTAAGTCTAAATAATGAGATTATTGAGTCGTTATTTCGAGTTAGTAAGTCTAAATAACGAGATTATTCAGTCGTTATCTCGAGTTAGTTAGTCTAAATAACGAGATTATTTTTTTTATATCTTTTATTCAGCTTTTATATACAACAAAGAAAAAACCAATATACACACAAATAACAAAAGTATAAAGCATTGACGTGTTGGCATTACACGTTGTCTTATTTGTTAAACGTTTGTCTTATATTAAACCCCAGTAAAAACGATTGTAACTGGATGAAACACATGATATTAACATAATGTATAGGCTTCATTCCGATACAATCTGCTTTTGTATTATGTTTTTTTTAAGCAAGGATATAACGTAGAAACACGATACATATTATTTTCATGCTGCTCTACATTCTCAGTATCTATTTATTTGTCTCATAATGTTTTCGAACGAAGCTTCGAAAACAAAACTCCTCTCCTGCAACAAGCATGTTATATTTTCGACAAATATACATTCGAAATACAATTCAGTGTCTCGCATAAAAATAAAGATTGAATTCTGATAAAGTTTAACCGTTTTCGGCAATAGAAATACAACAATGTATGTATCTCTTTAAAAAAGAAGATAATTTGCTTTACCAAATATTTGTTGTTTAAACATGTTTTCGTAACAATGCATAATCGTGACATACGGGTAAAAGAGAAAGACCTTATATAAAGGTCCGATAAAAGAATGATAGAAAGTAGCTGAACAATTAAAACCACAGCGGAGAAGTACAAAAACAAACACATTTAAAGGACCTGGGTACCGTTTTACTAAACAGTTTACGCTTAAGATTTGCGTAAGTCTAAAACAACAATTCCGCTTTTATCAATATTTGGCTAAGCAATATTGCAAAGTAACACATCATTGGAATCGTCTCTCCGAGACGCTTCCAATGACGTGTCACATTACAATATTGTACTTTCATTGAAGATACTATCTATGTTTATCAATTATGACTTACGCAAATATTTTCCGTAACTTGTTTAGTAAAACGGACCCCTGTATAAGTAATACCTTATAGGAATATCTTGCGAAACGTAGACCAAGAGATCCGGTGGTATTTTAAGTAGTTTAGAAAAATCCAAAGCGGTACTGGACTGAGCCTCTTACATACTGGAAGAAATAACGAGATTATTTAGACGTTATTTCGAGTTAGTAGTTCGAAATAACGAGATAACTAAGTCGTTATTTCGACATACTAACTCTAAATAACGAGATAGTTGAACGATCAGATGATTGTTGTCTTTCATATTACAATTACAGAAAATCAAAGACATAAGACCATCTGATTGGTCAACTTACTTGTTATAACGAGATGATCAAGTCGTTGATTCGAGTTAGTAAGTCGATATAACGAGAAACCTTAGTTGTTATTTCGACTTACAAACTCGAAAAAACGAGAGAGTTGAACAATCAGATGATTTGTTGTTATCTTCTATATGTCAATTACAGAAAATTAAAGACGGCAAACCGTGCGATTAGTAAACGAACTCGTTATAACGATTTACCTTAGTCACTATTTCGAGTTAGAAAGTCGAAAGAACGACTTAATAATTTGAAAGAACGACTTCATTAGTTGAAATAACGACTTAATTAATTGTAATAACGACTTAATTGTCTCGTTATATCGACTTATTAACTCTATATAACGAAATAGAACAACGCATACATGTCACCTCTGTGCCACCGTAGATTTCATCGCGGCCCAATGTTAAAGTACGAGAGTGATGGATGGTTCCCAGTAATTATTTGTAGGCTATTATTACTAGTAACCTGCGTGTGTCTCGTCCATCCATTACCCGGGAACCAGCGACAAGTGTCTACACCGTGACACGTACAGGGACGGGCGTTTCTGGTGGTATACCGCTATCTTTTGGCCCTTCTTAATTCTGTATAAAAACAGCCAAGAGTTAATCCTTGTTGTTTCATTGTTCCACACTCCGTGTACCCTACCAGATTTTCAAGAACAAACATGACGAAGTTTAGCTACCTTTTTAGCTATCGGCAATCTCTTTTTACCGCCTTCAAAAATAGCACCCAATAATGCTGGGGTCAGCGAAGGGCGTCTTCAATATCGCTTCCCCTTCCGCGAAAGTAGTTCCTGAAGAAAGAAACAGAAAAAAGGTTTAAAACATGGCCAACACCCACAAAAGATCGAAAATGGGCAAAATGCCCCCTCTTCTGTCCTAAAAGCATATGAGTAACACACAAAGTAACATTTTATTTTTTTATGAACTACTTATAAATGTACAACGACCTTCAAAAGTAATTCGTCCGTGGTCTCTGACGTTCTGTCGATTCAAATATATTCAGTGTTTACAGCCGTGCCACTTGCTGATTCAAACTTCAGTCCAAGGATGTGGCCGATGTTACAAGTGATTTGTAGTTTGAGATACATGTATAGCCAAGTTTATTGTTTACGATAGCATACCGACGATATAACCTGTGGAGAAAACGAAGTTATTTCTGAAAATCAATTTATATTCATTGTATTTGTATCTATAAATGTAGATATACAATGTACCACACTCAAGGAATCCTGTCTTTATCTGTACATCGGCTCACCCTACCGAATAAACCCGATATGTAACATGCATTTATAAAAAAAACCAGACAACATAGGTATATTTTATTGTCATTTATTCAACAAGTAAACGACGATAAATCATTACAGGTAGAACACAAATTATCAACTTCTCAGCATTAGGAAAAATATTATGTCATATGATTGATATGATGGAAGGTTATGTAAATTAAGAGAACTACATAATAAGATTAAATAATAAATCTAATAAATAATTGAATTGGAATCTGTATACCACATGCACACAGGGAAACACCACGTGACATTAGCCTCTGTGATAAGGTACGGCCGTGTTCCTTAATGGATGTCTTATTCGTGATAAGGTACGGGCGCATTTACTCACGGATATTTCATGTGTGGCAAGGTACAGTCGTATTCACTCATGGATGTCTTATTCGAAATAAAGTACAGCCGTATTCACTTATACATGTTTTATTCGTTAATGAAGTGTCGAATTCACCCACAGATATTTTATTCGTAATAAGGTACAGTCGCATTCACTCACAGATGCTTCATTAGTGATATAATACAGTCGTTTTCACTCATGGATATTTCATTCGTGATAAGGTACTGTCGTTTTCACTTACGAATGTTTCATTCGTGATAAGGTACAGTCGTTTTCACTCACGGATGTTTTATTCGTTATAAGGTATACTCGTTATCACTCACGGTTGTTTTATTTGTGATAAGATACAGTCGTTTTCACTCACGGATGTTTTATTTGTGAAAAGGTACAGTCATTTTCACTTACGAATGTTTTATTCGTGATAAGGTAAAGTCGTTTTCACTCATGGATATTTCATTCGTGATAAGCTACTGTCGTTTTCACTTACGAATGGTTTATTCGTGATAAGATACAGTCGTTTTCACTAACGGATGTTTTATTCGTGATAAGATACAGTCCTTTTCACTCACGGATGTTTTATTCGTGCTAAGGTATACTCGTTATCACTCATGGATATTTTATTTGTGATAAGATACAGTCGTTTTCACTCATGCATATTTTATTTGTGAAAAGGTACAGTCGTATTCACTCATGGATGTTCCATTCGTGATAAAATAAAGTCGTATTCACTCACATATTGTATTCGTGATAAGATTCAGTCGTATTCACTCACGGATGTTTTATTCGTAATAATATATAGTCATTTTCATTCATTGATGATAAGGTACACTAGTATTCACTCAAGGATGTTTTATTTGTGATAAGGTTCAGTCGTATTCACTCACGATTACTTTATCCTTGATAAGGTACTATCCATGTTTATCAGTTGTACTATACGGAAATCTTTCATTGAATTGCAAAGAATATAACATCGCATGCAAGCGTCTTTCAGCGCAATTTATTTTTCGAGAAAATGAACATACCAAACCTACACTGTGAATGTTCGTGGCAATGGTGCAACACCAAATAGAACCTTGGTTTTCAGAGCATAAATCGACGTTTGACATGGTAATGCTCATTTATTCAGCTCTATTGTTTATAAAGTAAAGAATTCCACAAGATCGGTAGTTTTTATGACCCCATACACTGTCTGAGAGGTTTCGGTTTTTTAGCCATTAAAATCCTGTCGAAAATGCCTGACGGTGTTTGAAATGGTGTATGGGGATTTATGTCTCGCCACCGTGTGCCTATAATCGAGAAAAGGTTCATGCTAAATGGCTGGTACGGGTTGTGATTTCTCCGATGGTAAAGACAAGTATGAATACGTGATTCGGAAAGCATATTTGGTAAACGATTAGCATTGGGAACGGACGATATGGGTTCAAGGTCGGAACCGTCCGTGTCGGTTCACACCATGGAACGCCTTCGTGGATGTTCCGGGTTCGAACCTCGTCCTGGTAATCTTATCCATAACCTTGCTTACAGGGGCAACAATTGGAGACCACCTTAACCCTTTACCAAACGCCAAATGTTCGCCAGTCCAAAATTGAAAGATTTAACAAACGACATTGCTGAAATTGAAAAAATAATCTTCCGATATGGCAAAATCATTGTGGAATAAAGGAGAAATTTCATCGTCAAGCTTATCCTATCAAAAGATTCGTTTTCCATTTTTTCACATTTTGAAATGTCTTCTGCAAACTCTTTCAGTTTGGGACAGTCGAAAATTTGTCGTTCGGTAATGGGTTAAGAAGACGCCGCCTTAAAACTGAAAGACTTCGGATTCCACGGATACATGATACCCGGCAAACGAAAATATTGTGGGTGAAGGGGAAATTGCTCGTTTAGAGCAATTTCACCTTTTCCTACAATATTTTTCAAAGTCGTCGGCAACAAACTGGTCAAATATCGTTACTGTCTGGTAAAGGGCTTAGTGCAATACAACTTGATATGTTTTTTATTTCAATCCTATGATTTGTTCAAATAGTAAAGACCTTGATAGTGTATATAAATATATGACACAACATTTTGTGAGCTAAATATAGAAAGTTTGTATTAGATAAGATAATCAGTGTAATGTTTGAACTGTTCTGACTTCGTTTCCTGTTTTCTAATTAAAGGTTTATTTCAAGGAAGGACATTTAACAAGGATATTTTGTTTTGATAATTAAAGACATGGCAAAGATTTCAAAATACCTTCATTCGTTGCATCTGTTAAAAAAAGACATATAAAGTATTGTGTTAACCCATTACCAATAACGACATGGCATTACTTTGTTGGAAACGACTCTGGAAAACATTGTGAGAAAAGGAGAAATTGCTCTTAATGAGCAATCTTTCCTTTCCCCACAATGGTTTCTTCCCAACCAGAAAATTATTTTTCAATTTTGTCACATTTTGAAAAAGCTTTTTCTATTCGAGACGGTCGAAAATTCGGCGTTTGGTAAAAGTTAAAAAGAGTGTATTCGCTCTATTGAGAGATTTACCATTGTATCACCCTATGAAGAACAGGATAGTTTTTTAAATTTCCTCTGCTCTTGTTTTCCCTATGGATCAGTGACGAATTTCAAACTGGGCGAAAGGGTTAAAGAAATTTCTTCTCTTATTCCAAGAATAAGATATCTTTAACTAGTCACCTTTTTCCTAAATACTCTTATGTTGTAATAATCTTATAGTCATCTTGCGACGACCTGCACAACTTCGGTTGTCAAGCACAAACTGAACTGGAATGTCCAGGTAGATAGAACTAATGATAAACCTTTGTGCCAGGACGCATGTCCTATTTTTGATTTACACCTGCTTAGCGTTTGGCCAATCGACGTAACGGAATTATGTAGGTAAGTCAAAAACGGGTAAACAGCGATGTTCATGGGTATTATCTGAAAAATATATACACATATTGTTATGCAAGTCATTGGAGGCGTCTTTGAGAGACGAATCCAATTACGTGTAACTTTTAAACAATGCGGTTCTCGTTGTTGAAAAATAAAGGGACTATTATTTTGAACTCAAACGGGTTCCTAGCTTAAGATGTTTATTAGAAACATGCCCGAAAGGAATTATCAGCTAGATGAGGAAAAAAGCAAACGTGCTTTTACAATACTGTAAAACCTTAATTACGCAAAACAGATTCGAAGGCCGTTATTTATTTTTGTAACGCAAAGCAGGTCATTGGATATTAGAACATATTGTCATTTGACCTTACCTAGAACACTCGGACAAGCACTAACGATGAATTTCGGCCATCCTCGAGATAGAAGCATGGTTCGTCAATTTCAAGTTTTTTACGTTTCAGTACTTTAAAATTAAACTTTAACTCGTTACCACCTGCAGACGACATTTCTTTACTTTAAGCAGACGAATTAAGAAAAGCTGTGTAAACACCTGAAAAACCTTTCAGTTCTGCATTTGTGATATGTGTAGGATTGAAAAAGCATTGTGGCAAAAGGAGAAATTGCTTGTTACAAGCAATTTCTCCTTTTGTCACAAGACCTTTTGGAAATCGTATCCTGCCCTACTCGAAACTGTCGCGTTTGGTGGCCATAAGTTAAGAAAGTAAACAATGTTGTTTGTTAGCGTTTAAATAAACCGGGAACAAAGAACACAGAATGTTATCTACGTCTGTTTGTTTATGATTTGCGAGAACAAAAAACACAGAATGTTATCTATGTCTGTTTGTTTATGATTTGCGAGAACAAAACACAGAATGTTATCTATGTCTGTTTGTTTATGATTTGCGAGAACAAAGAACACAGAATGTTATCTATGTCTGTTTGTTTATGATTTGCGAGAACAAAAACACAGAATGTTATCTACGTCTGTTTGTTTATGATTTGCGAGAACAAAAAACACAGAATGTTATCTATGTCTGTTTGTTTATGATTTGCGAGAACAAAAAACACAGAATGTTATCTATGTCTGTTTGTTTATGATTTGCGAGAACAAAGAACACAGAATGTTATCTATGTCTGCTTGTTTATGATTTGCGAGAACAAAAAACACAGAATGTTATCTATGTCTGTTTGTTTATGATTTGCGAGAACAAAAAAACACAGAATGTTATCTGTGTCTGTTTGTTTATGATTTGTGAGAACAAAAAACACAGAATGTTATCTATGTCTGTTTGTTTATGATTAGCGAGAACAAAAAACACAGAATGTTATCTATGTCTGTTTGTTTATGATTTGCGAGAACAAAGAACAGAGAATGTTATCTATGTCTGTTTGTTTATGATTTGCGAGAACAAAGAACAGAGAATGTTATCTACGTCTGTTTGTTTATGATTTGCGAGAACAAAGAACACATAATGTTATCTATGTCTGTTTGTTTATGATTTGCGAGAACAAAGAACACATAATGTTATCTACGTCTGTTTGTTTATGATTTGCGAGAACCAAGAACTCAGAATGTTATCTATGTCTGTTTGTTTATGATTTGCGAGAACAAAGAACACAGAATGTTATCTATGTCTGTTTGTTTATGATTTGCGAGAACAAAAAACACAGAATGTTATCTATGTCTGTTTGTTTATGATTTGCGAGAACAAAGAACAGAGAATGTTATCTATGTCTGTTTGTTTATGATTAGCGAGAACAAAGAACAGATAATGTTATCTACGTCTGTTTGTTTATGATTGCGAGAACAAAGAACACAGAATGTTATCTACGTCTGTTTGTTTATGATTTGCGAGAACAAACAGCACAGAATGTTATCTATGTTTGTTTGTTTATGATTTGCGAGAACAAAGAACAGAGAATGTTTTCTATGTCTGTTTGTTTATGATTTGCGAGAACAAAGAACAGAGAATGTTATCTATGTCTGTTTGTTTATGATTTGCGAGAACAAAGAACAGAGAATGTTATCTATGTCTGTTTGTTTATGATTTGCGAGAACAAAGAACACAGAATGTTATCTATGTCTGTTTGTTTATGATTTGCGAGAACAAAGAACACAGAATGTTATCTATGTCTGTTTGTTTATGATTTGCGAGAACAAAAACACAGAATGTTATCTATGTCTGTTTGTTTATGATTTGCGAGAACAAAAAACACAGAATGTTATCTATGTCTGTTTGTTTATGATTTGTGAGAACAAAAAACACAGAATGTTATCTATGTCTGTTTGTTTATGATTTGCGAGAACAAAGAACACAGAATGTTATCTATGTCTGTTTGTTTATGATTTGCGAGAACAAAGAACAGAGAATGTTATCTACGTCTGTTTGTTTATGATTTGCGAGAACAAAGAACACATAATGTTATCTACGTCTGTTTGTTTATGATTTGCGAGAACCAAGAACTCAGAATGTTATCTATGTCTGTTTGTTTATGATTTGCGAGAACAAAGAACACAGAATGTTATCTATGTCTGTTTGTTTATGATTTGGGAGGACAAAAAACACAGAATGTTATCTATGTCTGTTTGTTTATGATTTGCAAGAACAAAAAACACAGAATGTTATCTATGTCTGTTTGTTTATGATTTGCGAGAACAAAGAACACAGAATGTTATCTATGTCTGTTTGTTTATGATTCGTGAGAACAAAAAACACAGAATGTTATCTATGTCTGTTTGTTTATGATTTGCGAGAACAAAGAACACAGAATGTTATCTATGTCTGTTTGTTTATGATTTGCGAGAACAAAGAACAGAGAATGTTATCTACGTCTGTTTGTTTATGATTTGCGAGAACAAAGAACACATAATGTTATCTACGTCTGTTTGTTTATGATTTGCGAGAACCAAGAACTCAGAATGTTATCTATGTCTGTTTGTTTATGATTTGCGAGAACAAAAAACACAGAATGTTATCTATGTCTGTTTGTTTATGATTTGCGAGAACAAAAACACAGAATGTTATCTATGTCTGTTTTTTTATGATTTGCGAGAACAAATAACACAAAATGTTATCTATGTATTATATTATCATAATATTCGATGTACATGAGCTGAAATTGTCTCCATTGAATGGTATACAATATATTCTACTATCATAATATTCGAATATTATAATAGTAGAATATACTGTACACCATTCAAAGGAGACAATTCCAGCTCATGTACATCGAATATTATACTAGTAGAATATACTGTATACCATTCAATGGAGGCAATTCCAGCTCATGTACATCAAATATTATAATAGTATAATATACTCTATACCTTTCAATGGAGACAATTCCAGCTCATGTACATCGAATATTATAATAGTATAATATACTATATATCATTCAATGGAGCAGTTCCAGCTCATGTACATCGAATATTATATTTGTATACTATACTGTACACCATTCAATGGAGACAATTCCAGCTCATGTACATCGAATATTATAATAGTAGAATATACTGTATACCATTCAATAGAGATATGTCCTGCTCATGTACATCGAATATTATAATAGTATAATATACAGTATACCATTCAATGGAGCAGTTCCAGCTCATGTACATCGAATATTATAATAGTATAATATACTGTATACCATTCAATGGAGACAATTCCAGCTCATGTACATCGAATATTATAATAGTATACTATACTGTATACCTTTCAATGGAGACAAGTCCAGCTCATGTACATCGAATATTATAATAGTATAATATACTGTATACCTTTCAATGGAGACAATTCCAGCTCATGTACATCGAATATTATAATAGTATAATATACTGTACACCATTCAATGGAGACAATTCCAGCTCATGTACATCGAATATTATAATAGTAGAATATACTGTATACCATGTAATGGAGAGATTTCCAGCTCATGTACATCGAATATTATAATAGTATAATAGACTTTATACCATTCACGGGAGACAATTCCAGCTCATGTACATCGAATATTATAATAGTATAATATACTGTATACCATTCAATGGAGACAATTCCAGCTCATGTACATCGAATATTATAATAGTAGAATATACTGTATACCATTCAATGGAGATAATTCCAGCTTATGTACATCGAATATTATAATAGTATAATATACTGTATACCTTTTAATGGAGACAATTCCAGCTCATGTACATCGAATATTATAATAGTATAATATACTGTATACCATTCAATGGAGACAATTCCAGCTCATCTACATCGAATATTATAATAGTAGAATATGCTGTATACCATTCAATGGAGATAATTCCAGCTTATGTACATCGAATATTATAATAGTATAATATATTGTATACCATTCAATGGAGATAATTCCAGCTCAAGTACATCGAATATCATAATAGTAGAATATACTGTATACCATTCAATGGAGACAATTCCAGCTCATCTACATCGAATATTATAATAGTAGAATATGCTGTATACCATTCAATGGAGACAATTCCAGCTCATCTACATCGAATATTATAATAGTAGAATATACTGTATACCATTCAATGGAGATAATTCCAGCTCATCTACATCGAATATAATAATAGTATAATATACTGTATACCATTCAATGGAGACAATTCCAGCTCATGTACATCGAATATTATAATAGTAGAATATACTGTATACCATTCAATGGAGACAATTCCAGCTCATGTACATCGAATATTATAATAGTATAATATACTGTATACCATTCAATGGAGACAATTCCAGCTCTTGTACATCGAATATTATAATAGTATAATATACTGTATACCATTCAATGGAGACAATTCCAGCTCATCTACATCGAATATAATAATAGTATAATATACTGTATACCATTCAATGGGGGCAATTCCAGCTCACGTACATCGAATATTATAATAGTAGAATATACTGTATACCATTCAATGGGGACAATTCCAGCTCATGTACATCGAATATTATAATAGTATAATATACTGTATACCATTCAATGGAGACAATTCCAGCTCATGTACATCGAATATTATAATAGTATAATATACTGTATACCTTTCAATGGAGACATTACCAGCTCATGTACATCGAATATTATAATATTAGAATATACTGTATACCATTCAATAGAGACAATTCCAGCTCATCTACATCGAATATTATAATAGTATACTATACTGTATACCATTCAATGGAGATAATTCCAGCTCATGTACATCGAATATTATAATAGTAGAATATGCTGTATACCATTCACGGGAGGCAATTCCAGCTCATCTACATCGAATATTATAATAGTAGAATATGCTGTATACCAATCAATGGGGACAATTCCAGCTCATCTACATCGAATATTATAATAGTAGAATATACTGTATACCATTCAATGGAGATAATTCCAGCTCATCTACATCGAATATAATAATAGTATAATATACTGTATAACATTCAATGGAGGCAATTCCAGCTCACGTACATCGAATATTATAATAGTAGAATATGCTGTATACCATTCAATGGAGACAATTCCAGCTCATGTACATCGAATATTATAATAGTAGAATATACTGTATACCATTCAATGGAGGCAATTCCAGCTTATGTACATCGAATATTATAATAGTAGAATATACTGTATACCATTCAATGGAGACAATTCCAGCTCATCTACATCGAATATTATAATAGTAGAATATACTGTATACCATTCAATGGAGATAATTCCAGCTCATGTACATCGAATATTATAATAGTAGAATATACTGTATACCATTCAATGGAGGCAATTCCAGCTTATGTACATCGAATATTATAATAGTAGAATATACTGTATACCATTCAATGGAGACAATTCCAGCTCATCTACATCGAATATTATAATAGTAGAATATACTGTATACCATTCAATGGAGATAATTCCAGCTCATCTACATCGAATATAATAATAGTATAATATACTGTATAACATTCAATGGAGGCAATTCCAGCTCACGTACATCGAATATTATAATAGTAGAATATACTGTATACCATTCAATGGAGACAATTCCAGCTCATGTACATCTAATATTATAATAGTATAATATACTGTATACCATTCAATGGAGACAATTCCAGCTCATGGACATCTAATATTATAATAGTATAATATACTGAATACCATTCAATGGAGACAATTCCAGCTCATGTACATCGAATATTATAATAGTATAATATACTGTATACCATTCAATGGAGACAATTCCAGCTCATCTACATCGAATATTATAATAGTATACTATACTGTATACCATTCAATGGAGACAATTCCAGCTAATGTACATCGAATATTATAATAGTATAATATATTGTATACCATTCAATGGAGGCAATTCCAGCTCACGTACATCGAATATTATAATAGTAGAATATACTGTATACCATTCAATGGAGACAATTCCAGCTCATGTACATCGAATATTATAATAGTAGAATATACTGTATACCATTCAATGGAGACAATTCCAGCTCATGGACATCGAATATTATAATAGTATACTATACTGTATACCATTCAATGGAGACAATTCCAGCTCATGTACATCGAATATTATAATAGTAGAATATACTGTATACCTTTCAATGGAGAGATTTTCAGCTCATCTACATCGAATGATATTATAGTACAGAGCTATACCATTGTATGAATTTTCTAATATGATTAAAACAATAAACGGAATAAAAGATGAACAAACACAAGTCAATATTTAAAACAACAGAAATGGTTGAAACCATAGCCTTTCTTAGGGAATAATTGTTATAAAGCACTATTGTTTTAGGAATTCTTTTTTTATTTCTTACGTACCCGCTACAATATTTATCCCCGAAGGTCTACGTGAATTCCAGTTTACCAAAAGTTTAAAGATTGATGGTGATATTTCCAGACTCATATCACAGTTACTACTAGTAAATGATGGAGTTGTTTATATGTCCCCCTCTCCAATTGTAGTGTCATAATTAACAAGAAGACTGTGTGACCAAGGTGAGAAAAACATGCATGATGATATGTTTGAAAATAAATTCTTTTCATTTCCAAATGCGTCATACTTGAACGGTTTAATATTGAAAGCTTTATAAGTCTACTTTAACTATTTGTCATTAAATTGAAAACTGAATACAGATAAAATAGAAGTACATGTATGACAAATGGAGATGGTGTTCGTCATAAGCCATTTCTCTCTATGTCACTGTGTTTCCTAAAGTTTATGAACGAGTCATACGTACATGGTTTTCCATATAATTCCAAAACAAGATCAGTATTTGCTTACTAAAGTCATATTTTCTATAAGAATAGACTTCTTTAATTTTTCAATGTTAAGTTCCCATTTCAAACAGCAGAATTAATCACTTTTTGTTAATTTCCTGTCCCCCAATGTCAGTGTCGTCTTATAAATGGAAGCCTAATTTCCTGTAGGGATTGAACCAAACAAAATTATCATACATTTCTTCATTAAACGAAGGAAATCAAACTACTTCATCAAGGAATTTAATATTAATAATTCCCATTCTCTCGCGATACTTAATTGCTAGCATCCGTTCAGGAAAATCTATGAGCGACTATTGTGGGAAAAAAGCTCGTCCATTACTGAATGCTATCTATACTATGGCAAACTGAGATTCCACTCAGATATTAGTGTTATCCTTTTTTCGAGATAATTGTGTTAACTCTTAGAATGCTAGGTAATTTTCTAAAAATAGATTTGTGTGTCGTCTGCTTTCCCAAACCGTTAATCTGCTTAATTTTGTTGATGAAAGATACCCAGAGTATATATACATGTATATACATTTTGCCATAGATGGCATTCAGTTATAAGCGAGTTTTTTTTCCCATAATAGTCGAACATTGATTTTCCTCAACGGATGCTAGCAATTAAGTATCGCGAGAGAATGGTGTTTATTAATATCAAAATCCTTGAAGAAGAAGTTTGGTTTCCTTCGTTTAATGAAATGCATGATAATTCATTTGGCGGCTGGCCTGAATCTTAACTTTTTGCATAAGCATTAAGTCCGTTCCAGCACTATAAGGGTTAATCGAATTGTAATGCCTTGTAGATGACAAATATAATGTACTTAAACTTCGTGCATAGATTTGAATGTAAATCGAATAAGCCGAACCACAACTCTCGTGCATACACGTCATAATCAATCGTAACTACTCGGCAATCCCCGGCACAAGCCGATAGATATACCCAGTGGGTAGTTCATGAATACATAAACAATTCAGGGGAAATTTGGCTGTTTTCCCCCGGATGACACGCTTGAAAACGCTACACCCATGTACATATGTAAAAACACACAAATTGGTTGAATATCACAATTGATTGTTGTCTTTTACTAATTTCATTAAAGATAATCATATCAACATATCTTCTCAATCGTATCTACTCGGCAATCCCCGGATTGTTCCGGGGATTGCCGGGTAATTACGATTGCAACGGAAGTGCCGTCCGTCGCCCACATGTTGCCGGACTACTTTCAAAATGCCTCCCCATTACCTCCGAGGTTATTTTAAGAAATGACCGAGATGTTCCGCATTGGTAATGAGTTGACGTCTATTTACTAACATTAGCGTGATATGTAATACAAACATGGTAGGTAATCAATTTTTCGTCATGGTATGGTAGTGTGTCTTGCATCAAATGTTACTGTTTACGAACTGTTATGAAGTAAATTCCCGAAACTAGTATGGTACGTAACTTCAGTTAGAGTTCGATAACTCTGGGACATCGACGATCTATGAGTAAAACTTGGAATGTTATGAATGCAAACCAAACTCTAGATCGGGTACAAAACAGAATCAGTATACAGTGTATAGAATTGAACCGAATACACAAGGATGTAACATTTTATAGTAAATCTTTATAACCTCCAAAAATGAAGATTACAAAAGATTACAAAATAATACAAAGAAAAGACATTGATGAAAGATGAAGATGAACAAAGATGAAAGGAGAAAAAAAAAAGATTTCTCACGGCAAACATACACGCACATGCACAAACATATACACACATACAATTCAATCCATGTGCGTAACCACACGCCAATAAGTTATAATAATAAGTTATTGCCAAAGTCATGTTGCAAATAAGTTTCATCATTATCTATCAGCTGTGGTAGTATCTTTATGAATGATTACTTTTTATATGTATGCTCTGTGAAGATATACCAATGTATTCATGCGCTAAGCCATGGCCTTATGTAAACACTTTTCGTTACCATATATATTCACCAAATCATGACTTAATTCATGCAATATTTCGTTTTTGCCGCAACTAACTACTCTATTAATGCGATCAGCTACTATCAATTGTATTTACTACATCATAGCACTATCTGTGTGCTAACCAGTGCAGCATGTCAAAACGATATTCGTGTAGTACAGGATTACCATGTTTATGTACCATATGTGTTTTAAAACTTATTTATTTTACATCGATTGTGAAACAAGTTCTCTTACAACTAAGATTAATCACTCTCGATTCAGCTTCCTTGACTATAACCAGTACTTGCGCCGAATGTGGATTAATGAAAGTTCGCATGACAGATCCCGATACTCACGTAGCATATGTGTACAACATATAAGTACCTCATTGTTACCAGCATGCATTAACCTCACTGTTACCAGCATGCATTACTACGTAAGATATGTCAAGACATGCATGATTGTCAATATATAATGATTATGCAGGCAATTGTTTAAATATTACTTAACTATGTAATTCCAATCTAAATACACTGAGCCATGAACATATAAAGTGTGGGAAATGATGTTTCGATGCTATCTTCAATGACCTCGCTTGGTTTATGTACCATAACACATTAAAAATATGAAATATATCAAGAAATGGACTGCAAACGTTTTGAATAGAATTCAAATTCTCTCAAAGAGGTCTCAAGTCACACTATTTTTATAACAAATAACAAGCATGTTATCATTCTTAACTAAACTTATTTGTTTTGCATCGATTGTGAAGGAAGCTTGACGCTTGTTCAAAGGACTCTCGATGACTGCTTCTTGGATACTTAATCAGTTATCACAACGATGTGCTGGTTAGCCGCGGCCTTTTCACCTTGCCTAACGGGGATCGAACACGGGAGCATCGGCACAAAAGGCCAACGCTCTACCACTGCACAAATGTCGACCACTTTAATTCTTGCAATTGTTTTTTTTAAATATCCGGAAAACGCTGTTTATCATATCTAAGAATTGCCTCTTTCAGTTTTAAGATTCGACCAGTTACACATTTTAAAAAAAGGGAACCAGTGAGAAAATGACCTTACCCTTGCCAGGTCAAACCGGGTTTGGGCATACTTGTTTCTATAGCAACCGGGCATAATGGTTTCTATAGTAACCTGAATTCAACACGTTGGTGTATTCCAGCTAATGACTAGTTTCCTTCTTACATTATGTTGTTTCTTTTGAAGGTTTGGAAATATACATGGTAAGACGAAGACATGATTATTCATTTATTACGAATAATTTCTCAGTATAATCGTAAAATTAACGGATCCTACTAAAGTACGAATATTTAACTATAGTACATCTATAGGATATCAGACTAAATCGCTCTTCACGGTAAACTGATCTGTTTGCTGAGTAAGTTTCTTAGGCGTCATAAAGACTTACAATGCCTTCACAAAATGCGCCAATAGTAACTACTCGGGTATTTCCGTGAGCCGAGAAATACGCCTCGTACGTAATTTATCAGTAACGCATACATTATAGTAAAATACAAGTTGTGATAGAAATAAATGTTTCCTTATTCAAATAAGATTACTTTTTCGATCTTACATTTAAAATCTATATTTGAAAAATGAAAGTACTATGAAAGAAGTCTCGCGAGAAACAACATGGCGGCTTCCATTTTACTAAAGAGGTGTCCACTGGAAACAATCCGATGGTTTCAAATTGAAAATGCACATGTAAATGTTTACAAGACCGTGGATATCTGACGAGAAATGTTTCTACTGTATTCCTAATACCCAGTCCTGCGTGTTTATAACTTCGGTCAAAGTCGTTAAGGAATATATGTCATACCGGGGAAATCCAGCTGCGAATATTAATTACGTCTTTTATTTAAAGTACTCGTTCGACTGCATTTAGATGTTCAAAGACGCTGCGTGTGATGTCAACAACATTAGGTACTGTAAACACAGCCATTTCTTAATCATACGCGAGATTGGATTCTCTCTTTAACCCTTTCCCAAACACCAAACTTTCGACTGTCCCGAATTGAAAGAGTTTGCAGACGACATTTCAAAATGTGATTACATTGAAAAACAATCCTCTCATAGGACACAAAACATTGTGGGAAAAGGAGAAATTGCTCGATATGAGCAATTTCTCTATTTCCCACAATGTTTTCCAGAGTAGTCTGCAACAAAGTGGCCAAATGTCGTTATTGTTTGGGAAAGGGTTTAGTTGAACCCTTGAATAAAGCATGGCTGGAAAGCTACATGTGTGTCGCATTCTGTCCTTACAGTACAGAAGGTTTAACACAACAAACGAAACAAGACAAACGAACTGAAAGGACGCTATCTTTGTGAGGACATGTTTTTTCCTTATTTCTCGGCGATTCGATCTAGCATCACATAACATAGAAACACAACTTACTTATGTCCGTGAAGTACTTACTATTGGCATAATGTTATATGCATTAATTGCCGTTTTGTGAAGGGTTAGAATTGCGTTGCATAACACATGATATAATCACCATCTAAACTTAGAGTGCGTCATAGACCTGTTGTAAACAGTATGGATACATAGAAATATATATATCTAAGATAAGAAACGTAATTGTTAAGCAAGAGTCATTCTAATATTAAATAACCTCTTATCAAAGCCTTTACCAAGCGCCAAATTCTCGACTGTCCCATTGTTAAAGGGTTTGCACACAACATTTAAAAATGGGATAAAATTGGAAAATTATCTTCTGAATGGGCGGAAAACATTTCTGGAAAAGGGAAAATTGCTTGTCACGAGCAATTTATTCTTTTCCCATAATGTTTTCCAGAGTCGTTTGCAACGAAGTTGTTTGATGACGTTTTTTTAGCTTGACCATTCGAAGAATAAGGAGAGCTATACTACTCACCCGGGCGTCGGCGTCGCTGTCGGCGTCACACCTTGGTTAAGTTTTTACGTGCAAGTTTGTATCTCATTAACTACTGTATGGAATGTTTTGATACTTCACACATGTTATTAGGGTCAAGATCTTAAGTCTCTGACAAGTTTCATATTTATTGCTTTGAATTTAAGCTAATTATGCTGTCCTTTGTACTGAAAAATTCTTGGTTAAAACTTTGCATGCATGTTCATTTCTCAACAGCTATTGTAGTGAATCATTGTTTGCACTCTCATATTTTAGAAACAATAATATTTCACTGACCTTTACCCCTCTCCGACATTGCCAAATAGTCGAGCATGTCGTCTTACGGACAGCTCTTGTTTAGTAATGGATTAACCAATTAAAAACTGTTCCAGAACGTTATGTATATATTTGTGTGTGCAGCTGACTATGTTAAGCTTTATTATGTCATAACTTGAAACCAGCATTCTAATCTACTGTTAATGATCTAGATTAATCCAACAGCATTGCCTCATACAAACTTGTTTTAAAAAGCACCATAAGTAGAAAAATGAAACAGCTATAACGGAAGGAGAAATGGTTCCTGCAGAGTAATCACCCCTGCTGAACCATTGACTTCTTTATAATACCTCAAGTCGATCGTCTTTAACACTATGAGACTTTTTCGAACAAAGACGCCGGACTAAAGAACCGTCACATTGATACGAAAACTCAGATATTCGAACCAGGAAAACAAGCAAAAGTACTTAAGATGCCAAACAAGACAGATGGGGAAATAGTTGAGACTCCCTTCAGAACGATAAAAACAACAACAACAGAAAAAAAGACTTCCGACGCTTAGATATCACAGACAGCAAGTTGCAATAAATAAACCGAGAATAAACATATTAATCTAAAACCCAGACAATCTACTAAACACATAAAAAAATAAAACCATTTTACAATCACAAGAAATACCTCACAGATTGGGAGTTTTAACTTTTTTTTTTAAAAATGTCTTCTTTCAATAAAATGACAAGAGTTTCTTAAGTATTTATGATTTAAAGCTTTCGGATTCCGTTTATAACCGTACAGTAAAGAAAAGATAACGAACATTTATAAAGCAGATATTACAACTGTTTAAATGCATTCTTTTTTGTAAATAACGATCTCAACTTAGAACAAGAGGTCGCGCTTTAAGATACCATTGTCACGCGGGTCTTTGAAAATGTTTATCTGCTATCGTCATTTTCTCAGGAACTCAGAAGTAAACGAATTGAAAATGATACTTTTTCAAGTGGCAATAATTGTACATAGGCCTATACATTCTTAACGTTTATGTCTCCCAGAATACAAACATCAGAGGTAGCCCCTTAAAGATGGGGGGGGGGGGGCAGCGTACACGGAGAGACGTAAACAATAATTTTAGCTGTCGGTATGGTCTGAAATAAGGAAATAAGAGTCCGAATGTAATGACATTGAAGCTCGTCGATCCGACATGGCACCGCTGGTTATGACGGCGAGTCCCTTGGCACGGCATTTTCGAGTCCCGGCCTGACACCTGTCTTCCGGTTAAACCGTAATATAACTGAACTGTTTGACGTGGCATTAAAATCTAAAGAAATACCCGTATTCCGGTATGTTCAATTGCACGAGCTTATTAATGTAGTAGATTTAAAACAATTACCAAAGATTTTCACCAGTGCATTTATTACGCTTAACAACAGTAAATGTATGTAAATAACTCAGTTGTCACTGAAAGAATGATTTGAACCGTGTGGCATATCATAATTCGACTCTTTTTGACAATTCGGTTTGTCCTTGAGCAAGACATGCCCACAATAAATGATACACGAAATTTTAACAAGAAAAGTGTGGTCGATGGTAAACAAAAACGAAATACCGAATACTTCTTTAACCCTTCACCAAACACCAAAATTTCGAATGGCCCAAACTGAAAGGGCTTGCAGACGACATTTTATAATGTGATGTAATTGAAAAATGATATTCTGATATGACAGGAAACATTGTGGGAACAGGAAAAATTGCTCGTTTCGAGTAATTTCTCCTTTTCCCATCATGTTTTCTATAGTCGTCTGCAACAAACTGATTAAATGTTGTTATTGTTTGGTAATGGGTTAAATCAAACTAAACAAAACATAAGGCATAGAGGATAACAAGGTAGTAATACAAGGAAATACGTTCGTTTAGAAGTATTAACAATAGTCTCCTATACCGAAGATCATGCTGAGCGTATATCCAGTTTGACTTTGATGCTCTATAGATGGAATTGTACGCATTTAGAATATGTAAACCTTCAAATATAAATGGACCATGACCTTTCGTATGCACGCGGACCATGTGCACGTGACCTGTTAGACCCATGCCAATGTTGCTTACAAACAGTTGTATTTCCGGTTTGAAATTGAGGTAAGTAAACTCTGTACTACCTTCTTCCGGTATTCTATTCTAACGTACTTATGGTAGAATACACACTATCTGCCATTTTGAAACCCATTCTTTCGTCGGATTTCTTCGGTCGTTCTCGGTATACATCGGGCGGGATCGGAACCAGTCGGGTTAATGCGAATAGTTCTTGCCTAAATCGATTCATTCCGAGAAAAGCCGAAGTAATCCGAAGAAGAAAAGCGTTTTTAAAAAACAGACTGTATTTGAAAAGAAATGTTGAAAGCGGAAAAGTACACATAAGATACATGCCTTATTCCCTGCTTATATTCATTATAGATTTCGAGATGAATATTAAGACTTTAAATACCGTTTGCAGTGCGACCAAATGTGTGTCGATTTGTAGATGTGATAAGTGTCAAGTTCATTAATCTGGGGATTACTCAGCTCCTGAAAATAGTAAACAGCAATACGCGCTCGATACATGTGTTACAATATCCTATTAGCTGGTCTTGGATAACATTTACACGGATGCAGCATGGTCAAATAATAACATCGTTTCTCACTTCTACTTCTACTAAGAGTAAGATCCATTTAGAACCATATGCTTTACGATGTAACGATGTTCTAAGTGAACAGAGTCCATTTAGAACGATATTTGTTTTGATGTAAAGATGTCAACGTGTACAGAGTCTTTGAGACATGAGGTAACTTGTGTTCCACAGGCAAATTCTCTTGTTGTTGAAAGAAATTCTATTTAATAAAAAAGGTATTTAAAATTCCAGCTGAAGAATTCACATCATATGGTTGTCAAGACGTTTGAAATTAAGTTCATTATCCTTCATAGATTCGTCCTACTACTGTTTCTTAAGTAATTATCCGAGTATTTATCATCAAGTTATCAAATGACAATTTAAATGATACTAAAGAAAAAAGCTTTAAAAGATATAACCTACCGTTCCGATCCTTTTCACTTTGCCGAATCTAAAGTTGGTTTATGACGATATTTCCGGTAGAGATATTTGTCAAAGCTTACACCGGGTAACACGTCGATTCATGTTACACATTGTAATGACATTATTAACCAACTGAGTAAGGCATTTAGCAAACAAAGCATGTATCTTAATCTCCTTATTTTGCAATAAAACACATCTTTTTCTAAACACTGATTGAATTTTAAATTCCGAATTTCATGACTTAAACAGATAAAAGCCGAGTCACGTGTCTTTATTCCGTAATCACAACGAGGCTGCGCCTGCGCGTTACTCGATCAGGCAGACACGCTTCCGCCGAGAGATTTACTGGCGCGGCGGTACGCTCGCATTATTCTGGGGTCGACATCTATTTTAATTAAATGGGAAAGAAATTCTTGATTAACGATAATAACTTAATTCATAATGTAACATTAATTGTTGTAAAATTGTAGTTTTTTCCTATAAATTACTATGCGCTACGTTCTAAGATTTCTTTGTCTCTTCATGTTTGCAACTCTTTACCAGCGTGGTGTTGTTTAGAGTTAACAAGACCCTAACGACAGAGTTGTTTCCACCATTTGTAAACTCCTTATAAGGTAAACACTCGTTATTTAAGAACATGATGCAAAAGCGTAGCTAACACTTATAAAAAGACAGACAGACACATTCCTCGTAACGAACGATTCAAAGCTTGACGTATTTGTTTGCAAGTACATATATGAACAAACGCCTTCGTTTAGTACGCTCATCTTTCATTTGTTACGAATACAACCTGTTTAGAATTCCAGTCAATGTAATATTGAGTGTTACATTATAAACATATCTTAATGTATACCATTGGATGTAATTGAATAAATACTATGATAAAGGGCATGATAAATAACAATCTGGGAAATATACTTATTCGCGGGGTCTCCGTGGCCTAGTGGTTAGAGTACAGAACTTGAAATCACATGGCCCCTCTCCGCGTGGGTTCAAATCCTGAGAGGGATATGGATTTTCATGAGAGGCAGTCTCCCGACTGACTTACGGAATGCCGATGGTTCTACCCACCTTGACCAGCCCTTATGGGCAGTTGAGTATGGGGTCTTCCTCCATCATTAAGAGTCGGGCATCGCTACATAACTGAAATAATGTTGATGTGATGTAAAACCCATATAACAAAAAAAAAATACTAATTCGCCATAGAATTGGAAGAAAAAGAAAGCGCGTCACAAAAAGTAAGATATCACTTCGAAACTATAAAACTCGAGAACAATCGAAGATCCACAAGTTAACATAAACAATAATAAACATGTTTGTAATGTATAATGCGTGATAGTCACAACCCTTATATACTGTAGACTTGGAACAAATTGACCTTCGTAAAGAACAGTATTGGTAATGTGTTTTGTGTGTGTAGATTATACATTATAAACATTATGTCGATGTATATCGGTTGTATTGAGATACGAGGCCTCATCAAACATGGCCACCAAACATGCCAAGTAGGGCAATCGGCTTACCGTAAGTCAGTCGGGAGACTATCTCTAATCAAACTCCAAAAATACCGCTCGGACTGTGAATTGAACCGACGCGGAAATATCTTGTTTTGTAGTCTTTAGTTCTGTACTCTAACAACTTGGCCAAGTCAATGTCCTTGTAAATGGGAAACTATATAAATAATAGGGCTCCTGCGTGCCTGAGTGGTTAAGGTTTCTACTGAGAACTCGGGGCTCCGGGTTCGACCCCCACCGGTATCATTGGTTTCGTGGAAGTGAACTCTGGCAAGTCACTTCAGAGCAGTAGCCTAGTGGTGGAGGATCTAAGACAGCCGTGAAATAAAATTGATTCAATGCTGCCAAAAGCCATTCCACGTTGAAAACTGATCGAAATATGTTCATATGTAAAACTGGTGAGCGTCTCGAGAGAAATATTCTATTGATCTAGAGGACGTATACATGTAGCTTCAGTGGGCGCACTGGGTGCTGTGATATGAGTGGAATGACATTCAAATCGGTGTGAATCAACACTTAAACCAACCCAGCTCCGTATATTTATGTAAACTGTCATGTGGTATAGCTTATAGATGGTTTATCTTGTACATGCCGCAACAACTAAATGGGCTGTGTATACTTAATCATGGAATCATGGACAAACTGATACTTAATTGTACCAGGATAAAAGCACGCACAATGACCCTATCTGAGATCACTGAGAAAATAAATGACATGTACTTTTATTGGGTCGTGCTTCTTAATTCCTAATTCGACTAAATCCATTTTTAAACATACGTATGTAATGGATAGGCTGAGCGTGTTCTTTGCTGCTCCATGTTAGAAAGAAGGTATAACGTTGTGTCGGCACTATTTCAATAATAATACGGCTTTCGCAGCATGTACCCGTTCGGGACAAGGGCTCTGAAGTGTGTTGCCAAAGGACACCCCAACAAAATCACTACCGGTGGGGCCAAGCCCTGCTGGTCTTCCACATTAATCACTGAACCACATAGAAACCTTGATGACATTTGATAAGCTAGTAAATAGCACATAAATACACGTTTTAATGCAGTTCATTTGTAATTTTGTTGTACTGTAGTGAACGGGTACGCTTCCATTTACGGACGCAATCTCAGGCAATCCAGTTGGCCCAGGGATGTTGTTGTACAGCTAAATACCAGGTTGTCACAGGTTTGTCTATTATACAATGTCATGGTCTATTTGCTTACTATATAACAAAGCAATTCGGTGAGATTCGGGAGTCGGGAGTTGTGAGAGCGCAAGATCACGATGGCCGCTCGGGCCGGGCGCATTTATGCGACCCGTAACATTGTTATGCTAGAGACTCTCCTGTTATACGATCATGTTAACACTAAAGAACATTCAATCAAACTATACGATCTACGGCTTGTTTTCGTAATCATTTCAATTCAGTACGTGAGTGCATGCTTTAACCAATTAGTGTACTGTAGTTGCGATGTCATCAGACATGTATTCAGATAAATGACGCCTGATCGTTTGACATGTCTGCGAATAAAAAGTATTTCCAAAACCCTATAGGTTACATTTAATTACAAAAGCTTAACTGATTTTGACTTAGATACTTTTTGCAATTTTACAATGATTTGGCACAATCGTTTCCTTCATAAAAACGTGTCTTATGGTCTGGTTAGAAGATCGAACAAATTATGTTAGAGATCATTAGGTTCGCTCAACAGGAGCGCATTATCCATCTGCCACAATGGTTTAAAACGTGATAGATTTTAAAGGTAGACATATCTCTCTATATTTGTCAGTAGACTTGTGCAATAAGTAATGATTGGTTCTTTGTGATTTGTCCCCAAATAAAGGTCAGCTGAACCATTTCTGGTTGACTGACCCCGGGACATTCTTACACAGCCTCGTGTTGAGACCCGATGGTCGTGAAAACAACTCACGCCGAACACACACCACACAGGCAAGTGTATGTATACACGCATCAGATCATACGTTGAATAAGGATTGGGAATAGTCGTAAACAGGTAAATTCGAGTTAGATCATATTGGTAGTGTTCGAAATGTACTTTTGAATATTATTAGTATACATTATCTTTATATTTTCATTCAAGTTTCTACATGTATGACCTAGGCCTGGGAATCATCTGAGTCCTGCTTGACCAACTGGTGTAGGTAAACATTTTGTTTCTGGTGTTCCCAAGCTCGAACTCGGCTTGCGTCGATGACTTCGTACGAATGTCCTTTATCCCTTCCCCAAACAATAAAATATTTGACCACTTTGTTGCAGACGACTTTAGAAAACATTGTTGGAAAAGGAAAAATTGCTCGTGACGAGCAATTTTTCCTTTTCCCACAATGTTTTCTGTCCTATCAGAAGATTATTATTCCAATTTCATCACATTTTAAATTGTCGTCTGCAAACTCTTCCAATTTGGAACAGTCGAAAATTTGTTGTTTAGGAAAGGGGTATGCCTAGCCTAGTACCGATAAATCAAACGAAAGATTGAAATTTGAAGGAACATTTTCGATTCGGCATTTGACATTACAAAATGATCTTACAACTTTAATTCAAGCTTTGATACGAAAACTCCAGACTCGACAGTTTGATTGCTCTGTTCAGATTGTGGAACACTTTTTACTGGAAGTTGCTTTAATCGCTAATCCAAAATTCATGATTGTGTCAGTTTCCCTTTTAGATTTGAATGATTGTTGAAGCGATTTAAAGTTCTATAAACCCATAATCGTGGTAAAAAACTATGTTCGTTCGTGAGTTATTTATCCTTGCCGAACTACAGACACATTTGTTTATATCGTATATTCGGGGTTTATTGGTCAGCAAAAGATGTATATTGACGTCTTAATAAACTAAGAGACCCGCTGCTAAGCGTTCGCAATTTAAAAGAAAGATTTATCCTGAGCAATGTTCGAAAAAAGCATATTTCTCTATTTTATGAAATGTTTTACCTTTTACTTTTACAAAATGACATTTAAAATTCTCATATGTTCTAGTGTTTGCTATTTGTTTTTCAATAAGGTCTACCAAAATATTCCCTGTGTTTGGGATATGGTTAGCACATAAAAAGTCAAATTCCCTCACTTTAGATTGCCACATTTCCGGTGAACTTTAAACATGTTTATCGAATACATTTTGAATTCAGTACATTATATATCTACAAGAAAGGAGAACATAATGAAGGCAAATATGTTTTGGTATTGAAACGCAAGAATAAGTGTCGTTTTCTGCCCTGTTATGGGAGTTACCCAATATACCCCGAGCTTCTTCTCCTGGTCACGTTAAACTGGCTGTGTCGTTTTCTGCCCTGTTATGGGAGTTACCCAATATACCCCGAGCTTCTTCTCCTGGTCACGTTAAACTGGCTGTGTCGTTTTCTGCCCTGTTACGGGAGTTACCCAATATACCCCGAGATTCTTCTCCTGGTCACGTTAAACTGGCTGTGTCGTTTTCTGCCCTGTTATGGGAGTTACCCAATATACCCGAGCTTTTTCTCCTGGGGCCCGTTTTACTAAACAGTTTACGGAAAATGTTTGCGTAAGTCATAATTGATAAACATGGATAGTATCTTTAATGAAAGTACAATGTTGCAATGTGGCACTTCATTGGAAGCGTCTCGGAGAGACGATTCCAATGATGTGTCACTTTGCAATATTGCTTCGTCCAATATTGAAATAAGAGGAATTGTTGTTTTAGACTTACGCAAATCTTAAGCGTAAACTGTTTAGTAAAACGGTACCCTGGTCACGTTAAACTGGCTGTATATTCCACTTAGGTGTCTGCGTAAAGATGGAGAATAAAAGGTTTAGAGCGAAGATATAAGATAAGAAGTAAGACACAGAGAGTGGCTAGTTGGGTACGAAAGGCCTCAACCGAGTCGACTGACTTGACTTCCAATATTTCCAAGCTCTGATCGCTCGGGATATTTATAGAATGACTCGTGGTGTGGGTTCAGTTTCCCCTTGCGCCAAATGCTAAATTAGAAACTTTCTTTGTGCATAGTTTTATTTCATAGCTTATCACCAGTAGATTGTTGAAACAGCTTTACTATGTGACCAACCTCTACAGGGCAAATTAAAAACCGATGTGGTAAATGTGTAAATCCTAAAAGAATATATGAAGGATGTAATGAAAGACGGGAGAAAATAGAATTATATCATAAATTACAAAATATGCACTTAGCATAATATAATGTCTGAACCCAACGGAAACGTACGTGAAATTGAAAACAATGTTTATCTTTGAGCTAATTATTTAGTTTGATCATCGAAATTTCAATTAGATAGTGTTGTTATTGTTCTTTGAGGATAATACGATATCACACAAAACTATTTCTACCCAGGATATTTAGATACAAAAGGCTATTTCTTTTAAATCAACTCTCTTAACGTGATTCTTTACATCAACAAACACTCTTGGTCTTTCAAGCCATGTTTGATTCATTTTCAAAAGTTTGTTTGCTTGTTTTCGTTTAAATTCTGTTCAAACTAGAAAAGTGTCCCTACCTTATATGCGTTTGTTCAAATCAGATATAGGCAGTAGGTAGTTCAGTATGTGGTAAGATTATCATGAAAATAAATACGAATACTTATCCGGACGTAAACCTACAATGTTTCCTGTCTTTACAATTTATCACTTACACCACATGGTCAAAATGAATGAAGCATTTTCATTTATAACGACACACATACCGATATATTGTTCTGTATCAAAATCTTCCACGACTGAAATTGTACATCCTATTAATAAAAAAAACTTAATGGGAACAATGAGAGCCGGACGTCCGCATTGAAATTGATTGATCAGTAGAGAGCGATTAAAAGCTTTTAAGAGAGAATATGATAAAACGTACATATTTGGCACACACAAATCTGGAGGAAGAACAAACATATTAATAAAGAATTTTAGTGGATGTAGAACATGCTTTTCTAGTTTGATAAACGCCTTGGCTGTTTGACATTCCGACTATCCGTAATGCCGATTTTTTCTTCCTGGCTTTGCCTGCCCATACTGGCAATCAAAGTTGAGATCTTCCTCCATCATCATGAGTCGTACATCGCAACATAATTAAACAAGTATTGACGCGATATAAACCATTAATAAAAAATAGCTCATAAAGACTCCTTATCAAATACTAGTAGATGAACTTCCGATATATTTTCTATATGTCCAAAAGACTCTGATCTTAGTCTTGTTCTGATATAATGTGGTGCACGTTGCACCATTCATTAAATCATATTTATTGCATTACATTATTGCAGTTATAACACCATACAAATTTGACCCTGTCCTTGTCGTTCCTTTTAAACCCATTACCAAGCAATAACGACATTTGACCAGTTTGTTGCAGACGAAATCAATTCTTTTCTTCTCAAAGAAATTGGATTTTACAGTAAATTGTGATTCCTCACTCGTTTTACATGTATATATGTCAATATCGTAAACTCATTACAGATTATTTATTTGATATCACACATTCATTACAAATTTCCTATCTACTATCATTCATTCCTTATAAATTCTTATTCATTTTTTTCCTTATCATCATAATGCGCTAAATGACCTAAGCTAGAAAACATTGCGGGAAAAGAAGAAAATGCTCTTAACGAGCAGTTTCACCTTTTCCCATAATGTTTTCTGCCCTATTATTTTTTTTTTCATTTTCATAACATTTTGAAATGTCGTCTGCAAACTCTTTCAATATGGATCAGTCGAGGATTTGGCGTTTGGAAAATGGTTAAACGATTCTCAATATTGAGACTAAAAAATCGACAATTATGTAAAATAATAGACAAATGTATGGCTGTCAAATAGGACTCGAATTTATCTACCATATTTTCCTATCTCCCAGAATGTCGGATGGCTGTAGACCCGAAAGGTAGACAACTATCTTTAGAATTTTAACGAATTTATGGTTGTCAAATAGGACCCGTATTTATCTACCATATTTTCCTATCTCCCAGAATGTCGGATGGCGTAGAACCCCTGGAGCCCGGAGTGTTCCTACCCCGGCCGATACCGTCTACCACTGACCACACCATCACAGACGATGACGACGATTTTACTGGACCCAGCTGGGGTTTAATCGTACCGATCATCATGATCTGTGTGTTCCTCGTTAGTGTGGGCCTCTGTCTCTGGTGGAATAAATGGCGCGACAAGCGGGTACTTCACGTCAACCGCGATAACCTGTCCTTCCAGAGAAGCTATCGGGGGTCAAGGTCAGCCCGAAATAACCTTGACACGATCCGCGACTCCACAAGGTCAACCCTCCCACTGCGGAACAGCCTGAACGAGAAGCACAGCAAGAAGGCGCATGGTAACCTTGGTAACGTGTCAAAGGTCAGTAAGATTAACGTTATCCCGGTCAGCCGTCCGGGTAAATACGCGTTCCACTGGGACGTGGACCATTGGCGTGGGTATCCGCCTCCTCGGACTCCCATGGCTCGGTCCGGTACCAAACCGCTGTCCCCCATTGACGAGATCGACTCGCCTGCGTCAGTCAAACTCTCCGAGTTGTCGAGAAACTATGACGTCAGTAACCAAGCCTCCTTCTCGCCGTATCATCTGGCCTGGGTGACGTCATCCAACGTTCCTTCCTCACTCGGCGACTCCGGCCATACTGGGTATAATGAGGTTCGCAATCGACAAACATCACAGTTCAGAAGGTCCGGCGATGGTCATCCACAGGCAAAACCGATTGGCTTCGACGAGAACCAGAACTCGCCTTTCTATCCTAACAATAACACTCCAACCACGGAATGTGAGACGGAGAGCGAGACATCACGAACCTGGGAACACGACTACGGAACGGTTCGGACCGGATCACAGTTCACGAGCTATCCGTCAAGTATCAACTCCCAAACACTCCTCTCGACCGTAGCTAACAGTGCAGATGGTAGAAAGGTGACGTCATATGGTACGTCACTTCCGGGATCCTCGTACAATACGTCGTCACGTCCAAGTGGCGAAAACAGCTCGAGTTATTTCCAATCGGGTCAGACGAGCGTCACGGAACCAGCGAGCACGAATATTAGCAGCCTACCGAGCAGTATCGCCCACTTCAGTAGACAGAACGTTCTACAAGAGGACACAAACAATAATAGTCTCGCCGTACCAAACGCCTACATGACCTTCTCGATGCCGAAGGTCGCCGAATACACAGTCGGGAGTAGCCAGGAATCCTCCGCGACCAACATCTCGGACAATACGTCCATGAACCCCAACATGGGCAGTAATAACACGTCGGAATACCCATACAATAGCGCCTTCCGATCTCAATCCCAGTCCCAGTCCCAGAGTAACGAGCATAGCTGTCACGTGAGTGATCACGTGGGACCGGAGGACCTATCAAAACTCGTGGATGAGATGTCGAGTATACGTCCCGTGGATGAGTCGTCCTCAATCCGCCCGAACTCGACATTCGATCCGACTCCGCACATCGTGAGCGTGTCCGGACACAGCGGTACGGCCGGTATGCAGGAAAGCTGGGCCCAGTGTCATGAGGAGTATATGTCCAACTACTCCATGGCAACCAGCAGTCAGGTAAACAGTTCATTGCATCTTAGTTTGTCTTCTATATATTGTGGTGTGTTCAAAATGAACTGCACAAAGTTGTATAGAGATATAATTACACCAGTACGTTTTATGCATATACAAATAGTTCAAACATCGGTTAAATAAGTCAGATGATTCTCTTAAAACGGTTATCAGTTATTTTATTTTAACATCAATCAGAATTTATGCTTACCATATGATGACCCTATTTATACTTTCCATTTGGTGTAGTTGAGTTGACCTTCAATTTTCCGGTTCGGATGGCTTATTGGTTAAGTGGTATATGATAACCCATGCTTCATAATGGCGTTACGCCAAACAGTCGACAGAGAAACAGCAGTCGACGGGCGAACATGTCCAAAACAGTCGGTCTTTCACTGTGACTTCTCTGCCGATTGTTAGACATAATGCTGTTATAAAGCATGCGCTATCATATACCACTGGAATGACTTGAAAGTTCTGGTCACGTGATTTCCCCCGCATGAATATATATCATCATAGTATATGGAAGATGTCGAATAAGTGTGGTAACTAGCAAGGAACGAGGTGGATACTCTAGGTAAGAGATGGAAGATGTCGAATAAGTGTGGTAACTAGCAAGGAACGAGGTGGATAATCTAGGTAAGAGATGGAAGATGTCGAATAAGTGTGGTAACTAGCAAGGAACGAGGTGGATACTCTAGGTAAGAGATGGAAGATGTGGAATAAGTGTGGTAACTAGTAAGGAACGAGGTGGATACTCTAGGTAAGAGATGGAAGATGTCGAATAAGTGTGGTAACTAGTAAGGAACGAGGTGGATACTCTAGGTAAGAGATGGAAGATGTCGAATAAGTGTGGTAACTAGTAAGGAACGAGGTGGATACTCTAGGTAAGAGATGGAAGATGTCGAATAAGTGTGGTAACTAGTAAGGAACGAGGTGGATACTCTAGGTAAGAGATGGAAGATGTCGAATAAGTGTGGTAACTAGCAAGGAACGAGGTGGATACTCTAGGTAAGAGATGGAAGATGTCGAATAAGTGTGGTAACTAGCAAGGAACGAGGTGGATACTCTAGGTAAGAGATGGAAGATGTCGAATAAGTGTGGTAACTAGCAAGGAACGAGGTGGATACTCTAGGTAAGAGATGGAAGATGTCGAATAAGTGTGGTAACTAGTAAGGAACGAGGTGGATACTCTAGGTAAGAGATGGAAGATGTCGAATAAGTGTGGTAACTAGCAAGGAACGAGGTGGATACTCTAGGTAAGAGATGGAAGATGTCGAATAAGTGTGGTAACTAGTAAGGAACGAGGTGGATACTCTAGGTAAGAGATGGAAGATGTGGAATAAGTGTGGTAACTAGCAAGGAACGAGGTGGATACTCTAGGTAAGAGATGGAAGATGTCGAATAAGTGTGGTAACTAGCAAGGAACGAGGTGGATAATCTAGGTAAGAGATGGAAGATGTCGAATAAGTGTGGTAACTAGCAAGGAACGAGGTGGATACTCTAGGTAAGAGATGGAAGATGTGGAATAAGTGTGGTAACTAGTAAGGAACGAGGTGGATACTCTAGGTAAGAGATGGAAGATGTCGAATAAGTGTGGTAACTAGCAAGGAACGAGGTGGATACTCTAGGTAAGAGATGAAAGATGTGGAATAAGTGTGGTAACTAGTAAGGAACGAGGTGGATACTCTAGGTAAGAGATGGAAGATGTCGAATAAGTATGGTAACTAGCAAGGAACGAGGTGGATACTCTAGGTAAGAGATGGAAGATGTCGTATAAGTGTGGTAACTAGCAAGGAACGAGGTGGATACTCTAGGTAAGAGATGGAAGATGTCGAATAAGTGTGGTAACTAGCAAGGAACGAGGTGGATACTCTAGGTAAGAGATGGAAGATGTGGAATAAGTGTGGTAACTAGCAAGGAACGAGGTGGATACTCTAGGTAAGAGATGGAAGATGTCGAATAAGTATGGTAACTAGCAAGGAACGAGGTGGATACTCTAGGTAAGAGATGGAAGATGTGGAATAAGTGTGGTAACTAGTAAGGAACGAGGTGGATACTCTAGGTAAGAGATGGAAGATGTGGAATAAGTGTGGTAACTAGCAAGGAACGAGGTGGATACTCTAGGTAAGAGATATTCTGAGGATGTTCTCGTTGTTAGCTTGATTATTCGAAGAATAAGGAGAGCTATACTACTCACCTGTGCTTCGGCGTTGGCGTCAGTGTCGGCATCGGCGTCGCTGTCGGCGTCACATCTTGGTTAAGTTTTAATGTGCAAGTTTGTATCTCATTAACTACTGAATGGAATGGGTTGACACTTCACATATGTGTTCAGGATCATACTGTAAGGTCCCTGACTAGGTTTCATATCTCTAATTTTGAATTTAAGCAAATTATGCAGCTTTTGTACTTAGAAAATTTTGGTTAAGTTTTTACATGCAAGTTTGTATCTCATGATAGTGAATGGATTGATACTTCACACATGTGTTCAGGGTCATAGTTGAAGGTCCCTGACCAAGTTTCAAACCTCTTGTTTAAAATTTAACCAAATTGTGTGGCTTTTTGTACTTAAAAATCTTGGTTAAGTTTTTGCGTGCAAGTTTGTATCTCATGAACTACTATAGTGAATGGATTGATACTTCACACATGTGTTCAGGGTCATAATTTAAGGTCCCTGACCAAGTTTCAAATCTCTTGTTTTACATTTAAGCAAATTTTGTGGCTTTTTGTACTTAGAAAATCTTGGTTAAGTTTTTGCGTGCAAGTTTGTATCTCATTAACTACTGAATGAAATGGGTTGACACTTCACATATGTGTTCAGGATCATACTGTAAGGTCCCTGACTAGGTTTCATATCTCTAATTTTGAATTTAAGCAAATTATGCAGCTTTTGTACTTAGAAAATTTTGGTTAAGTTTTTACATGCAAGTTTGTATCTCATGAACTACTATAGTGAATGGATTGATACTTCACACATGTGTTCAGGGTCATAATTTAAGGTCCCTGACCAAGTTTCAAATCTCTTGTTTTGAATTTAAGCTAATACTGCGGTACTTTGTACTTAAAAACTCTTGTTTAAAACTTTGCATGCATGTTCATTTCTCAACAGCTACTGTAGGGAATCATTGTTTGCACCCCCATGTTTTAGAAACAACAATATCCCACTGACCTATACCCCTCTCCGACATTGCCGTATAGTCGAGCATGCTGTCTTACGTACAGCTCTTGTTTTATTTGATTAGATGGTAAAGGTTAATATTGTGATGCATGATATATCAAATTCCTACATGCATTGGTGTCGTTCTTTTTTTTGCTCTTGCAAAATATAAACTATGAACATAAACAAGAGTGAAAGTACATGTAACAAACAAATATATAAAAAATCTAGGGTTCCTTTTCCTTCCTCTTGTTCTTAATCTAAGAAATAAAGTAATTATACGTAATTAATCAGCTTAAAAACTTAAATTACCCATTACAAGCAAATATCTCTTTTGTCACAATGTTGTATAACAAACATACCGAAGGAAAAGCTGTTTTCATTTCCTTGTATATTAGGAATGTCGAAAAATGGGCATAGTATATAAGTTAACAACGTAATGACCGTTCTTTTTCTGTTTTTTTTACTGTTGGGATGAGTTATAGAAACGATTTCGACTCAAACTGTTTCTCTTTCAGACATCGCAGAACGGGTCGCTATACTGGGACAACTACCCTCTTCACGAGAAACAAGCAATGTCAAGGTCATTTCCCGACCTACCCATGCATGTCCATGACAACCCGGCCTTTACACCGTACGGTCCAGCCTCGAACCAACACCTACAATATCGGGTCCCGGTATTGAAGGAGAAGCAGTACTGGGTGTAAATGGCCAAAGATAGTGATTCAACACCTAGAACGTTACATGATGTAACTCAGTGTTTTCTACGATTGTTCAGCACTCCTTCTCGATTGGAACGTTACATGTATTTCTAAGTTTTCTTCGTGTTTGCTTTTTGTATCTTCGATGCATCTACGTTATTTATTCATGTTTTGATAAAAGACTTGTATATCTCATCGGAAACATAAATGGAGTTTGTGAAACGAATATTGATACACAAAGGTGTTTCGTGTTTGAGTTTATGTCGATTCATCCTAATCGAAAATAGTTGATTACTAAACTGATTGTAATTAATATATCAGATTTCAACACTAAACATGCTCGTGTCATCTTAATCCCAAAGCTTTTTCAATCAAACACATGCAAGTTTCGACAACTTTGTAATTGTATCATGTTTGGTGACATTTTTCTTTTTCTAGTTACAGCTGTAGATAGAACCCACTATGAATAAACGAGTAATCGTTCGCTGCGAGTAATTACTTTCATTGCCATGATGTTGTCTTGAGCTTTCTGCATTAAATACCGTAAGCCTATTTTCGTGAAAGAAAGAGTACAATATAATCCACTTTAATGTAACAAGTATTTCTTAGTGACAGAAAAATGTTTATGGCCGGGAAAAATAGTCTCATTTGGAATTATGTCTTTTCTTAATGAGACAGAACTGCATAAAAGTGATATTTATTCTTACAACTGTGTTCTTTTCGGAATTGAATTAGTTCTATGTTGAAACAACGTGTATAGTGTCAGTCAAAAAGTGTCGGTCAAAATACATCATAGACTTGGTATGATGTTTTAAGCCGTAACAATATTGTTCAGCTTTATTTCGGTTTTCCTGGAATTTACCACTACACTACTAAGATAGATAATTTTATTACATTTAGTCAAGACAAAATATAATTTGGATTCATGACATTTTTTTATCAAGGCTTAGGCTTTGGCTCTCGCAATACCCAAACTGACAGTTCAAATTCTATGAGATGAAATATGCGCATTATAATTGTAGTTAAAAACATTTGTTACAAAAGAAAAACTTGTCTGGCATGTTTTAAAGCAATCGAATGACCATGTATATCCGGAGAAGATGTTTGATCCGTGGTGAACATTGACGGACCGCATTGCTTCCATTTAGACTCCACGGTACCGTTTTACTTAACAACTTAAAAGAAATATTTGCGTTAGTCAAAACTGATGAACATGGATAGTATCTTTAAAAGAAAAGTGTACAATCTTGCAATGTGGCACGTCATTGGAAGCGTTTCGGAGAGACGATTCCAATGGCGTGTCACTTCGCAATATTGCTTAGCTCAATAATGAAATAAGAGAAAATGATGTTTTAAACTTACTCAAATCTTAAGCATAATATGTTTAGTAAAATGGTACCTAGGGACAGCCCCGACTATAACCTGTCTATATTGACCTGTGATCGTCCGGGAAAGCATTTTCATCAAACATATTCATTCATATGCACAGTGGTGGCAATATCAATTGTCCGTATTTCCCAGCTTGTCCAAAAGACTCCATGGACAAGTCAAACTACTGATATTACCATTTTACTATGTAACCATTATACGGACAGATGCAGAAACGATTTGGATATTTACGTACAAATAAGTCAGAATCAGAATTCGTATCGAAATAGAATGAAGGGAATTTAGCTCTCGCATCTGAAACCGCGGGCCAATTCGATGCAGTCTGTAGCTGCCATGTTTGCCCATGTGGGCTTCCTGCTTAACGGGGCGGTCCTTGAAGGCAAATTTCTGGCCTGGAATGCTCGATTTGAGCCGGTAAGTGAGCATCTGATGCCTTAATTACTCCTGACCATGGAGGTTAAAATAAATGTTTGTTGTCGAATATGTGGCAAGGCGTAGCGTGAGTCAAAGGCGTAACAGATAATAATCCGAGGCCAAGCCAGATAGCTTTTTTCTAATCGAATACACCAACCATCTATCAAATTGATCCTGTTGATTTAGGTATTATTGTAAACAATAAAAATAAAAATCAAATACGATGATAAAAAGAGAAATCGAGAAGAGAATGCTGTTACCATGACGCTTTACAAAATTTATCCCGGTAATTAGCGGCTGGCCTCGTTTATCGCTAATTGTATACAAACGTCATCGTCTTAACTTTTAGGACCATTATTTGAACAAATTACCATCACATTTACTCTTTAGACGGGCATTAATCTATCTGTTATTTTTCAATTATTCTTAAACGTACACAATTTTACAGTAAACGAGCGCTATTCTGACTTTTAAAGGAAAGTAAAAGGCCAAATCATTTGTACCGTACACAATGATTATTGGTGCTAGTAAATCAAACAGTTTATATCTCTCATTACCCTCTCCCAAACAATACCGATATTTGATCACTTTGTTGCAGACGACTTTAGAAAACATTGAGAGAAAAGGAGAAATTGCTCGTGACGAGCAATTTTTCCTTTTCCCTCAATGTTTTCTAGCCTATCAGAAGATTACTGTCCAATTTCATCACATTTTTTAAATGTCGTCTGCAAACTCTTTCAATTTGGGACAGTCGAAAATGTGTTATTTGGGAAAGGGTTAAACGTACAATTACCTTGGATCGAGAGGCGCAGTTCGTCTGAAGTGCGCCTTCACTTGTAATCAGTTTGGGATGGAATCCTGTATCACGCACTTGTCTATTTAAATAAGGAAACTATACCCTTAGAGGTCAATTGTTCCAAGGCGATGATTTAGATTCCGCCTCTAATGAAAGGACAAGGTCGCATTTAAAACTCGGATTTCCGAATCCCTTTCATTACCCATGCCCCGATATAAAAAGATTGCAGTCGCGGATATTAAAACCTTTGATCAAGCTGGTAAAACGTATAAAAATCGATACATTAACAATAATTGCAGTGAATAAACAACAAATGGTATAAATCGAAATTTTTTAAAGATCCTCTTTCATCGAAATTATTTAAACTCTTGTCTATCAAACGCACATTTAAAGTCGTGAAAAGAAGGACATTGGTAAAAAAATGAACTACATTTGACATTGTTGCTCATATTTGTCGGTGACTGACTTCATTCCAATGCCCTTTGAATGGCATTTTCCTTAAAGCAAAGTATTCTTTCTTCTTTATTCTCAACTACAAGCCCTTTTCACCCTTTCCCAAACAATCACAACATTTGACCACTTTGTTGCAGACGACTTTAGAAAACATTATGGGAAAATGAGAAATTGCTCGTGACGAGCAATTTCTCCTTTTCCAACGGTGTTTTCTGCCCTATCAGAAGATTAATTTCCAATTTCATCACATTTTGAAATGTCGTCTGCAAACTCTTTCAATTTGGGACAGTCGAAAATGTGTTGTTTGGGAAAGGGTTAAAGCAAAGTATTCTTTCTTCTTTATCCTTTACCACAAGCCCTTTAAAGATGATAGAACTTTGAACTTGTTACACAAACCTATAAATTTACGAATGCCCTCCTTATTCCAAATTGCCTTCAGACAAACAGTGTATATTTTAAGGATCAGTTAAGAGCTACACAAGAATATGTCTCCATTAATTATGTCTGTTGATGTCATCACTGGGTCCTCACCATTGTAGATCGACTTTATAACGTTTTGGTTGCTTCGTTTGATCCTTATTTTCGGTACACATTATCTTCGCAACGATGAAACGGTACCGACGGATTAGAATTTTCCTGAAAGTCTTTGCAAAGTAGGATTTCCCTTGTTGTTTTAGCAGAATAGGATGTTCTTGATATGTCAAGCAGAATAAGATTTTCTTGATAGTTTAAGCAAAGTTTGATTTCTTTGATAGTGTTAGCGAAGTATATTTTCCCTGACAAAATTGACCTTTGTCTTAATTTAGGAAATGGGTTAGGGAATCCTTACTACGTTTATAAAGGGCTGGATGTACATGTGGTTATCAAATATCACTAGAGTTAATGTATAATTGAGACATACGCTAGTTGATTTGAGCGTGTGTTTTAATTGATTGAGAACAGAACACAACTGAATGTCATCATTTAAGGCATTCGGAACACCTCGGCCATTTCTTAAAATGACCTCGGAGGTAATGGGGAGCCATTTATAAAGGAAGTTCAGCAACGAAGGGCATGACCGTTTGCAATCGTATCTACTCGGAAATCCCCGACACAAGCCGGGGATTGCCGAAAAGAGCCGATTGACAAAATATGAAACAAAGATGTGTTGATATGATCATCTTTAATGAAAAGGGTAAAACAAAAACATTCGATTATGATATATAACCAATTTGTGTGTATTTAAATACATATTTAGTGGCTGTGTGCATTTTGCATTATCCGCCGGAAATGAGGCGAATTACCCCAGAATTTCTTGAGTATTCATGTACTGCCTACGAGGTATATCTACCGACTTGTTACGGGGATTGCCGAGTAGATACGATTGCATTTAAGTAAGTTCTCGGTAGTTTTATCTGCGCACTTCATCTGCGCATCCAAGGTAGATAATAAGTTGTTACCGAAGAGCTACTTGCATAGTAGTCGGATAAACTTTAATTCGGATGAAATTTACTATATATGCAATTTTTTCCAAGAATAATCAGATTATCAGTACAAATTTCCATATCAACACCATTATATATCCCTCTTGCATATCAAGCCCCCAGCTTCTAGTTTTCAAGTTTAGAGTTATTTTTAACGTTTTTATAAATGTTTTTCACATGCGGTTACCATGGAAACTGTCATTTTACAGAAAAAGTAACTTGTCAACAAAAACTTTTTTTTGCATTTTGTATTACAAGATTAAATTTTACTTCACATACTGAAAAAAATAAAAAATTCTATGAAAGGAATTGTTAAATATCTTCATTTATTTGTAATATACATATCAGCTTTCATTGTTTTTTTATGAAAATAAAAACTTCACATGGATAACACAAATTGTTCAGACTGTAATAAACTGAAAAAAAAAAGAATTATAAAGTATTGAATATGTGAATTCATGTTCTTTGTGTTTATAACCCTTCCAGAAATTATTTTATTACTTTTGAAGATGTCATGGTCATTTTGACATTTTTGCCCCAAACGGTTACCATGGAAATTGTCATTTTACGAAACTGCTTACTCATCAACCTGCATTTTTCTTTTCATTTTTTAATTCACAATAGAATTTTAAATGAAATATCAAAAATTCTATGAAAGGATTATTTTCTTATGAAACTGTAGAACATGTCCTTAATGAGGAGGGTTGAAACTTATCTCCTGGTTTTTGGGAATACACAAGCAATTAGTCCGATAATGAGGAAACTCGAAAATCTTCGCCTCTCATTCAAGGCTAAACACATTGGATAAAGTGTCTTATTAAACTTATCTATCACAAGATTTAGTTATTGGATTCGTTTCCGACATTGATTTCCACCAGAGACGTGAGTAAATGAACCACCAAAAAGTCCATTGTAAAGTACAGTAACACAAGCGGACATTTCGTTTTATGATGACTCGATGGAGCATATGCTTCGAAAAGCCTCATCGCAAAGTTACTGCTTCATTAGCCGTTCATTGAATTAAATTTCTCCTAACCAAAGACTCCTTCCCCCAATTCCGTACATCGCTATTAAAAGGCGGGAGATAATTCATTACCCTTTAACGCAAACAGGCGCGTGTCCCTTTTGAAATCTCGTCCGGTCCGAGATTTTATCTCGCGTAAATTGCTACACGGGGAGAATGGCGAGTTAACTACACGCCGGGCACCATGTAATTTGTCCTCCAATTAGGGGGAACCAGATTGTATCGACTTATTTCTGGATTTGGTGACAAGTCGAGTCAATGATTGATACACGTGCCCGATAACGACGTAATCACAGGCTATCATCGTCCCACAAATAGAAAGGGAAACAATTATTCAAAATGGCGGAACATTTCGGAAAGAATAGATTCGCATTCACCCAGAACGTTTATGGCTGGTGTTTTGTTTCATTTCTAAACTTCCTTTTGTCCTTAATTGAAAGTAACTTTCGTCTTCCGATTTTCTTCTTTGTTTGCTGGTACTTGTTTATTTCGGTTCGTTTTACCAAGTTGAAACTGTAATCGGATTGAATATTCAGTGAGATACTGGTGAAAAAAGGTGACATGGTTCATAAATAGGTGGATTAACCTTCGTGAAATCATTGGTGGCTATTGTCGCTTGAATTAATAATAATAATAAAACAATTCAAACATAATTAGAAATGCAAATTAAGATACGTAAGATTGATTTATCTATCATTGAAAAGCGATTTGGTTTGATGTGAAAATATATGCGCCTGAATAGGCATTTTAACTGCGATGATATATCTTATATTGTTCTTAACCTTAACATTGCTGTAACCGACTTCATGCTTATGCAACCAGGTTAGATCCAGGCCAGCCGCCAAGTAAATTGGCGACTGGCCAGTGATGTAAGAAGTTTGCTACTTGCTACTCTGAGTATCTTTACTCAACAAATTAAGCAGCTATTTAAGGTTTCGGATAGCAGACGACAAAATGCATCTTTCTTTAGAAAATTGCCCAGCATTCTAAGGATGAACAAAGTACATCCCTTTCACAAGAAATGCTGAATCCTCCTGCTTGTAATTGCGGAGTCAGTTAACACAATACACAAGATTATAAACAGGAGAGTAAGTATACAATGACTATAAACTGTTAACGACTTTTGGTAAGAAGCATCGTCGTTTGCAAACGGGTTCGCTTTTACTAGAAAAAGGGATAGACACACAGGTCACGATTTCTCTATAGAAAAGAAGTTCATTTGATCTTTGGTTGCTTTTTAACCCTTTACCAAGCACCAAAGTTTCGACTTTCCTAAATTGAAAGAGTTTGCAGACGACATTACAAAATGGGATGAAAATGTAAAATAATCATCTGATAGGGTGAAAAACATTGTGGGAAAAGGAGAAAATTGCTCATTATGAGCAATATTTCCTTTTCCCACGATATTTTCCAGAGTCCTCTTCAACAAAGTGGTTAAATGGTGTTATTGATTGGTAATGGGTTAAGGAAACAGGCACCTGTTTCATGCATGAAAGCTCCAAAGCGAAACGTATACGGCTTTTGTAATGAAAACAGGTGTTCGCGAGAACATATTCTTTCACTACTTAAAGAAAACAGGGACTTAAGTGTCTGTTTGTGGTGAACCTCTTTTAATATTTTATAAATTTGGAAAATCTCGTTACAAAACCCAATAATTACATTTTTACCTCAGGGACTTTCCATTTCGTACTGATATATTCAGGCGTTTAAAATGCTCGTATGGACTCATCTTTAACGGTGCAAGACTTTTTTATAGGGTCGAAACGGGAATGGATATGACACATGGTCTTATATAAGGACAATACATTGTTTGGTTACCTCTTTAACAATAACATGTTTGTCAAAATAATAAACTATGTAAAGTAATGATAGATTCAATTATGAAGGAATCAAACATGCACGATTTGTTTGGCAATTGCTTTTGTTTGACACATTACAGAGTACTTCTAACGCATTACATTAAGGAGATGTGCTACTCCAGCGCGAAGAGTGATAAATGTACTGGGAGTGAACTAGTTGACCAGGAAAGTGAAAACGTAACATTGTACCATATGGCTACATCAGGCTTTATGGACATAGACTAATTAACGTGTTATTCCAGCAATGTTGCGAGAAAATCGGTAGTATACTTTGTTTAGAAAACAATGAATTTACTGGTGAAACACTGAGTAAATTTGGTGTGATAAACTCACAATTATGCGGTGTCATGAACGAACGTTTCCCATGATGTTACGAAGTCCTACTAGAATAACACGTTCATTAGTCTTTGGTCATATTTGAAGGTAATGGAAACAGCACTAACATGTAAATATTCGAGTGATGTACAATAATTGAATAAAAGTGTGTTTGAAAGAGCAATTAATCCGCACAGCATATACCGCCACCTAGCTAAGAGAGCATACAGACGATCCGCTGCAAATGTAATTGAAGTAATATCGACACACCATCAACATGGAACAAGATAATGTCTATTTGGTCTAAAAGGGAACACAAAAAATACCTGTACAGAGGGCTGGTAGCAAGGGAAACAGAGTAGGCGAGGAAATGTTGTTAACGAAAGATGGAAAAGTGACTTTTGCAATTTGTATAATGATGCCAATAGAAAATATTTCGATGAAGCTTGATATAACCAATACAATATCTACAAAGATATTATCGAGCTTAATGTGTTTGTACCAAGATGACAACTTAAGGTAGAATATCCATATTCCGCCATTTTCTAATTCATTCTCCCGTCGGAATACTTCGGTCGTTCTCGGTATACATCGGCCTGTATCGGAACTTTTCACATTAAACCGAATAGTTCCGGCCCCGATCGTTTTAAACCATGAACGACCGAAGTACTCCGACGTAAGAATATATTTCTTAATGGCGTTTTATGGTTATTCTACCTTAATACATATATAACAACTGAGGAAATAACGTAGAATTATGAGCACAAATTAAAATTTCACATTTCGTTTTAATTGTGTTTGAAGTGCGTATTTGTAATATCCAACAGTTTTAGTCCTATTATTGAACCTCTTTCAACGTCTATCTGAAACCTGCATAAATTGTTCAATATGGAAATACGTTGATGCATCTTACAATATAATGTTTGATTTCAGATCAGAAACATTAAATAAACTTTCGTGGCAGCATTCCACACTCTTGCATTCGTGAAGTCTTCATCGGACTTATAGCTAGACGTAGCTGGGTTCCCTCGTCAAGAAATACATTAACCCTTTACCAAACAATAACATTGCTAACCACTTTGGTGCAGACGACTCTGGAAAATATTGTGGGAAAAGGAGAAGTTGCTCGTAACCAACATTTTTCCTTTTTCCACATTGTTTATTGCCCCCTCAGAAGATTGTTTTCCAATTTCATCACATTTTGAAATGTCGTCTGCAAACTCTTTCGGATTGGGACAGTCTAAAATTGGCCATTTGGTAAATGGTTAAGTGCACTTAGCTAAGAGAGGTAAACATATTAATTACGAGGATTCCTTTGCACGTTTCAAGAAACAATCGTGAGATTTTTTTCAATTCCATCACATTTTGAAATGTCTTCTGCAAACTATTTCAATTTTGAAAGTCGAAAGTCGAAAATTTGGCGTTTGGGAAAGGGTTAAGAAATACAGAGAACGATTATATAGGTTTATTCCCATACGGGTATTTATCTCTGGTCCAAATTGAAAGCAACCGCAGACGATTTGAAAAGCTAAAAACCTTTCCTTAGTGGCAAAATAATTCTCGACAGAAGGATGCATTCGTAAATAGCTCTAAGTTTGCGTTTAGTTTGGAATAAACATAAGTGTACAACTTTACAAGCCTCGAGCCACAAACAATGGGCGGAGGTAAGATATGTAATACAGCCACAACTTTTGATTTCAAAGTTGACAGTTATCTAAATGGAAAAATATGCTTTCTTACGATGAAGGTATATACGTTAGATCTATGTGTTTTAAAGCAAATGTTGAACTATATTGTAAACCTTTTACCTGTCTTTATCCAATCTCTCATTTTTCTCCGTATTTTGTCTCCTTTAATTGTTTAATATTTCGTTCTAATAAGTCAAGTATTTGTCAAGTATGATGTGGTATGATGGGAACAGAAAGAACATTTAAAAGAATCATAAAAAAAACGTCTTTGTTACCGCTGTGCTTTATGCTCCTTATGAAACAGATGCATCAAAGAAAGGTTTGTTGGAGTAAGGGGTTCATGAAAACGTCGTATATCAGCGATGGCAAACCTCAATCTGCAAAACCAGACTTTAATAGCGATGGTATTCCCATCCGAAAAGATACTGTCCAAATACAACATGTCTTCTCGGAAATCTAGAAGGACGTCACCGCGTGTTAAACCAATACGAAACAATGACGACATTTGACCAGTTTATTGCAGACGACTCTGGAAAACATTGTGGGAAAAGGGGAAATTGCTCGTCACATTGATTTCCACACTATCAAAACATTATTTTACAATTTCATCACATTTTGAAATGTCGTCTGCAAACTCTTTCGATTCCGAACAATAAAAAAATTGACGTTTGGTAAAGGGTTAACTCGGCGGAGAAAATGAAGGAAGACCGTTTAGAAATCTCCAGACGCGGCGCGCTGCCGGGTCTATCAGTGTTAATGGACACGGCGAGTAATTGCATTCAAGACGGAAATCTGGAGATACAGAGCCATTAATTGGTGATTTTGCTGTGTTTAAATGTATTTGTTGGACTAAGTTCACTCCGCTAAGGTTTCAGTTACTTCTTCAGGCTAAACGAATTTATTCCAAAATGCGGGAATCTGCTAGAACGGGAATGTGCGTGGAGGCATTTGTCGCAGTACTTTTTTGTCTTCAGTCGCTCTTATTGAAACCCATAATTCCTAAAGCGATTAGGGAAAAACCCTTTCACAAACACGCTGGCTTATTGGTACCTTTTCAACAGGCAGCAATCAAAGGCTATGGTTACTCAAGGAAAATATGTTAAATAAAACGATATTCGAATTCATTGCGACAAAAGGAGAATGCCACCCTTTTCCCTAAGGGAACGGAAATATATGTTACAAATACTATACACGCTCTTCTTTAATTATCCTTTTGAATTTCTAAATATGTGATCGATGCCGTTTGCCGCATACATGCATATACTTTTGCCCCTTTTGTGATGCCCTTTGAATTTGATGTGCTTTCATTGCTTTTTAACATTATTGCATTTACGGTACACGTTTTTATGTTTCTATTAGTATGTTGTTGCCATGTAATGTTAAATTTTTTTACTAAATAGATCAATAAATAAAATCTATTATCACCGTGTGACTTCATCCCACCCGCAAATGTGGGACTCCCCTTCTGTCACAATGATTCCCGGTTGTCTTTATCATAGACAAATTCGATTTTCACTTTATATCTTTTTCACTTTTGGAAGGGAACAGCCAAAGCCGTCTGCTTTACGAAAAGTGAACGCGGAAGAGGGAAAGTATGAGTATTCCATCAAACCATGATTTGTACGATTTGTCAGGGTATGCGAGTACAAGCATTCGACGGTTTAAGATTTACAAAATTCATATGTAGTTTTCTTTCGAAATTAAACGGTATTTCACGGCAGCAAAAAATGCCTACATATTGTCACCTGATAGATGTTGACATAATACAGAACTTCCTGCTGACGGTAATCGATTTAGCGTTATATAACCTTCTTTATTGACGACTTATGGCATATATTGTATAGCAGATATTCTTTAACCCATTAACAAACCATAACGATAGTTTTACCACTTTGTTGTAGACGACTCTGGAAAACATTGTGGGAAAACGAGCAATTTCTCCTTTTCCAACAAGGTTTTCTGCTCTACCTGAAGAATATTTCTCAATTTCATCACATTTTGAAATGTCGTCTGAAAACTCTTTCAATACGGGACAGTCCATAATTTGTTGTTTGGGAAAGAGTTAAATGAATCAATGAACGTGTTACTCCCAATTCTTCTGTAAAAGGGAATTTAAAGAATTTTTAAGTTAATTTTCAATTATTCTAGGACTTTCCCAATTTAAACGTAAATAATCGAAATCATGGCTTTAAGTACACGTGTATCCGGAAATATATTGAATAGTTCGTTCTTTCCACGATCACCATGGCATTGACAGGGTGGTATGGTGTAGATTTCATGATTATAAAGTCGAATCGAATACCCTCTCACAGCGTCTCCCAGAGCTATCCGGAAACCGCGTATTTCAACCTATTATGGAAATGGGTAAAATTTAATGGAATATCCGCAAGACGCTTTTTGATGTCGGTTAAATTCCCAAAGGCTAACAGGACTTAAATTGCACTTACGATGAAACTTCTTCTTAGGATTTTTTTTAGGTGCATGTCCGGATGTTGGACTTATTTGAAACAAATCCATGACATAATAACGGTGGAAATAACATTGATAATAACAAAACACATATTTGTGAAGAGCTATTTCGCATTGTGTATGATTTCTCCATCAATAATGAGGAAGAATTAAAATACAAAACGATTTCCAAGTGAAAAGAGTCGTATTCCTGAATCTTACTTTTCTTAAGATGCGATAGAAGTTGTTGTGAATAACACTAAAAGAGAAACAGGAGAAATCAGAAAAGTTAAGAATATAGAGAAGGTATTCATGAACTTATATGGCGAGGGTCTGAGATTTCGTTTCATTACCTGTATCTTGAACATGGGGTAGAGAGTTTGGCTAAATTCAGGAGCATCACCATACAACAGAACAGACCATACTTTTATTTCAAACGTATATCTGTGGGAGAAACATCAAATAAACGAGCAGTTTTATGCAATGTAAAAACTCGGATTAATACACTTTCTACTTTTAAAATATTCTTGGCTGGGAGGGGAAACACGTATGAACAGATATGGCTATCCCTTTCCCAAACAATAACAACAGTTGACCACTTTGTAGCAGACGACTTTATAAAACATTGTGGGGAAAGGAGAAATTGCTCGCCACGAGCGAATTCTCCTTTTCCCACAAGGTTTTCTGCTCTAACTGAAAAATATGTGTTCAATTCCATCACATATTGAAAAGTCGTCTGCAAACTCTTTCAATTTGGGACAGTCAAAAATGTGTTGTGTTGGGAAGGGTTAATTGATACGCAAACCATGTAAAAGGATAAAACAACATTCATGCAGCCGCTCTTCTTTTGACTAGACAAGAATAACATTTAGTTACAGAAATGTTAACCCTTCCCAAACAAAAACTAGAATTAACCACTTTGTTACAGACGACTTAACAAAACATTGTGGGAAAAGGAAAAATTGCTCGTAACGAGCAATTTTTCCTTTTCTCACAATGTTGTCTGCCCTATCAGAAGATTATTTTCCAATTTCGTCACATTTTGAAATGTCGTCTGCAGACTCTTTCAATTTCGGCCAGTCGAAAATTTGTTGTTTGAAAAAGGGTTAAGCATGGTCATACCTTAAATCAAAGTCAGTTTTGTGTATCTGATTCTAAATTGTATGTCTATGCATATGAATACATTATGACGAATAAATTGTATGTAATGTTTGATAGAGTTAAATATTTCTTTGATAGAATAACAATGCTTCATTAAAGCACATATCTATCCGAAGAAAGAAAACGTTGCGTAAGTTTATCAAAACATAAGCCAGATCATATTAAATGTATATGGGTGCACATATTATCCTGTCACTAGTGTCATTTTGGGACCGATAAGTAGGTGCCGTATAACACTTGTGATATCTGGCACTAAACATATAACACATGCACGTGACGTCATAAGAACTCCATGACGTCATGTTTACATCATTCTCTACTTACTTTTTCCTTTTTCCCGTGTTTTATTTACATCTTGTTTGTTTGAAAGAATACATAAAGGTAGTAGTATAAATAGAATAGAAAACTGGTGTCTTTGGAATGGAAAAGTTATCGGGCTCGGCTTCCGATAATTATTCGTTTCGCCTTCGGCTCACCGAATAATATTCCTAAGCCTTGCCCGATAACATTTCCGATTCACAACACCAACCATCTATTCTCTTTGTATATACTTTGAATATGTTATATTCTTCAATCATTGCGACGGGTGCAAAGCATGTGTAGTAACCTCATCAGCTGGGTGATTAAGGGCTTTTAGACAAGAGTTGGATTCTCAGATTGCTGCAGCTCTAGTTTACTGTGGCGATTGCCTAAACCACCGAAGGTGGTTACGACTTCCCCAATAAGGAATTGAATAGCTGTCTAAGACTTTTTTCTTTGTAATATTGGACAAAAGTAAACACTGTACATAACGAATACTTATGCATAGTGAGTAATTCATCTTTTTAACACAATAGCATTTAAAATTTTCTGTTACCTTTATGCATCAATAAGAACACCAGAGCAAGGTGAAAGAAAAAAATAATATAATATGTTTCAAATGAAGACGTGATATGCTGTGTTGCATTTAAAGTTGTTTTTCTGCGGACCGAACACAAAAACATATCGAAAAGATTCCTGCATATCTTGAAAAATGATGATACACTAGAATAAAGCCATATTCAAAACAAGGTATCATGTTTGTTTTACCCGGTCCCTCATGTAGAATCGGTGGATTATCCGTATTCAACAACATAAGACTACACTTAAATTGTGTTTGAATATTACCGGTTCTTTGTTATATTCAATAGAAACCATTGTGGAAAAGCAGAAATAGACTATAAAAATCAAAATCTCTTTTTGTTGCTCTGGTTTCCCACGTCGTATTCTTCATGATGGTAAACATTAACTATTGCTAAGAAAAGCGTTAACCAAAACAAAAAACAAAACAAAATGGATACCCGTGTTATTAGATGCATGCAACACGTTCGCCTCACATCTTGAGAAAACTGGTCCTAAAGGCCAAAGTTTCCATTGATCCCCGTGTAAAGTGCCTATAAGTCTGTAAACAATGACGGTGCAGACAAAAACTTCTAGAAAGTTCTCGAGTATCTCATGCTTGTTGTTCAAGATGCCAACCTACTAAGTAATTATCCACATGCAACACGTTATAACCTGAACTCCATCATTTCTGTAACTTGGCGTGTAGCCTAATACGGTTTCCGCAATATTGGGAGAAAATGATGTTTTCGACTTAAATATTGCAATATTGCATCAACAGAATTATATTTGTAAAGCAATGTTCGTTTCAAAGCGGAAGAGAAGCTGATTGTGGCGGGGAGTAGGGAGACTCCGTGGCCTAGTGGTTAAAGTACTGACGGTGACATTATTCAAGAATCGTAAGTTCGGACCCTGGTCGAGAAATATTTGGTTTAAACTTATTTATTTTACATCAATTGACCAGTCGACAAACCCCGCACAAATATTTGTCGGAGTTGTTTTCACAAATAAGGCCATTTTTAAAGGCACATTAGAGGAGATAAGTACAAATAAATTACTGAAAACAAATGCATTTAGACCCTATTAAAAAGACTCCTTTAACATAAGCTTTTATGTGCTTGAAATATATTTGTCTCCAATTCAATCATATTTATCAACAACCTGTTTGTTTACATATTCAAAATGACAAATTCTGATTGGTCAGTTCAAATGTTTGTGTATCAACTGTCAAGGTCAGAGGTGAAGAATGAGGCAATCTGAATTATTAAACATGCTTATCTGGGTTATTTCTGGTTGACTTTCACGTTCAAGTTTTGCTGATGGGGTTTATTGGTGAAAACTAATTGAATTTGATTAAAAGTTTACGAAATAAAATGGTTTGATAAAGCATTTATCTCCTTTTATGTGCCTTTAAAATGATGTTTACGAGCACACGTTTATTTTTTTGTCGGAGTTTTGTAGATCATTTCAATGGGTAATCTGTTATTGGTATTCAAATCGAGGCATATTGGCGACTGGTCAATTTATGACGAAACCTTAAAGCTTATCAAATCTTCTCTCAAAGGCTGTTTCCTTGATACTAAAACAGTACTCGCGTCGACATTCGACTGTAAGCCATGACAGCGGATACAGTTTATAGTCATGTCCACCAGCTAAAGATTTTGATAATTTATCCAAACAAACCGATTGTGCTTCAGATTTTACTACTTTGTAGTTTTGAGTATCTTTATCCATTAGAAAATCTGTTCATCTTGATATAAAATTGCAAACTACATGATATTTTACTAGTTTAGCGAACAAGGTATCGGAAGGATGTATTTTTGAGTTCCTTCGGCGAGGAAAAATTACGAAATCTCAGCTAATTCATCGAGTTCAATACTGATACTTTACATGTAGGCGGATGGATTCGATAATGTTTGAATCATGTTTTTGAATTTTTGATTTCGTGTCTCGAAAGGCAGAACATTAGAAAGAACCTACCCTGATATCACTAAACCGGAAGTCGTCGCCAGCACCATGGTGGTGAGGTTTAGCGTTCATCAGCCGTGAGTTTGTCCTACACCATGGAATGGTGTGTTTTACGGCATACTCCCGGCCATGACAATATTGACCCTATTTTCGTTGCGCGACTTATGTTATTTCGTTTTCTTTTTTGTTTGTTTACCAAGCCGTTTGGTGTAGAATTTCGTTTTGTAACGAAGAGTCGCATGTGAGGAAATTTATAAACACTGGGTTAGGAAACCGCCTCGCGTGTTGGTGGTGTTTATTTGATGAAGTAGTTCTGCGTTTTTCTTCAATTTTTTTGTTTGATTTTACAAAACATTGCCTGAATTAAGGTCCTCTGGTTGTCAGGCGAGGTTTCCATGGTGGTCAAGTCTCGTTCAATGTTATGTAATACCTTAGTCACGTTGAGGGATACGACCAACGACAATCACGTTGAAAAGCACGCTTCAGCAACAATAAACCAGTTATTCCAATGCACGTGTATATCCCTTACTAGCCAATCAACGCCAGATTAGCTGGGACGGGTAGATATTTGTAATCTTCTACACGTTCAATAAGGGAAACGATCGCAAACTGTTAGTTAATCCTTTACCAAACATCAAATTTTTGACTGTCCGAAATTTAAAGAGTTTGTAGACTAAATTTCAAAATGTGGTGAAATTGGAAAGTGTTCTTCTGGTAGAGAAGAAAGCATTGTGGGAAAAGGAAAATTTGCTCGTTAAGAGCAATTACTTTTTTCCCACAGTGTTTGCCGGAGTCGTCTACAATAAAGTGGTAAAATGTCGTTATTGTTTAGTAATGGGTTAACAGACTAACCTTCATCCTATTGGACGACATTTTGTCCGCCGCGAATGCTTTTCTGTTTGCGATCGTAAATAGCATGTGACTCACGAATATTTCACAAGGCAGGTATAGATGAAAGACCTGGTTATTTTTCTTATGTGTATCCAATTTGCTTGCTAACATAAACCACGGTCAAAAGATCTCCAAAGTTATCAATTGTATGTCTTGAAATACGTTTGCAATGTTGAGAAATTTAAGGGACAATGAAAGATCTTTTTATAAAGACTTTCTGGTCTTTGGACACATTAGTAACATGTGAAGTTCATCCCCAATTAAAAGAACAGAACATATTTTATTAAACAAGTGCATAGTACATGACCATTGCGCACACCACTTGAATTGCATGATTGACATATTGTCGGTACATTGATATCCCAATTTTTCTTTTATCCTGTTTCTAGTGCAATTTTGGGACCGATAAGAAGGTGCCGTATAACATTAGTGATATCCGGCACTAACCATATAACACATGCACGTGGCAAGTTATGACGTCATAAGAACGCCATGACATACGACGACATGTTTACGTCATTCTCTACTTTGTTTTTGTGTGTGATTTTCTCGTGTTATATTTCTATTTTTATTCTATTTCTATTAAATACAAAATACAATTCGCCATCGGCTCACCGGATAATATTCCTACACCTTGCCCGATAACAATTCCGATTCACGACACCAACCATCTATTCTCTTTATCTTATTATTGGCACAGATATCTAAACGTGGATAAGATGCCATGATAGGAAATTAAACTGTTGAGAAGTGAAATGTGTTGCTACTTTTCATTTAGACTTTTTTTTTTTTCAAAAGTAGCATCTTGTTTATCTCATAGACACGTAACATTGTTTTCATTCTAACCTGTTGTAAAAGCATCATTGGTATTATTCATTTCAACATTTCAAACCGGATCCACAGTGTCTTCCATTCAAATAATCGAAATGAATTCTAAACTATTTCGATGTAAATTTCCTTACATTTGCAATTCATTTTACTAATCCATGCTCGTTAATGTTTCTCGTAAAACGATCTTTCTCGAGAAGAGTATGATTTGAATTTTGAAGCCCTTCAGTCGGACATCTTACCTTTGTGTCATTGGGCACTATAACCACGCTTTCAAATAGATAAAAGGTGCTAAATATCTGCGCATCAACAAACCATTTTTACGATCAATTTGAACGTTTTTTAACAGTTCCGAAAGTCCAATTCCCAATAATGATTGTGAAAAGTTAGATCTATTTAATGATTAATTTAATGATAATGTCGCAGTCTTTTCAAATTTATCATGAATTGTTTGTGTATGATATTTTGTTAATGTTCAAAGTGATTAACTAAATGACATAATGAGATGTATTAATGCTTCTTTAGTCATTTATCAGATGACATTTGTCAAACAACTTTGTGTTTGTAAGATTTGATGTCCTACCAAGCATTGCATGCAAAAACATCACAAAGGTGCAGAAAAAATATGTCAAGTCCAAGACGCCTTAATATTATGAAGGAAATTATCATTTGGACCACTTTAAATGCATCATTTGTAGAAATATTTTTTTTATAGATACTGTACAAATATGCCCCATCCATGATTATCACTTTTTTTCAGCCGATGTTCAAATATTACGTGAGGTTTTAAGGATGACACGTTTGAGTTATATTAATTAACATATACATATATACCAGGTTTTTGGAAACGTTCAAAGTTTTATACTATTTCTCTCATACACCTATCGATGACTGTCCCAAATTAAAAGCAACAACAGAGGATAAAACGACATGGCAATAGTATCATATATGGACTTTGAAAGAGACGATTGACCATTGTGGAAATAAAACACATTGATCGATACATCAGAATGATTCTTTGTGCCATTATTTAACCCATTTCCAAACAATAACGATATTTAACTGCTTTGTTGCAGACGACTCTAGAAATCATTGTGGGTAAATGAGAAATGGCTCGTGACGAGCAATTTGTCCTTTTCCCGTAATGTTTTCTGTCCTATCCGAAGATTATTTTCCAATTTCCCCACAGTTTGAAATGTCGTCTGAAAAACTCTTTCAATTTGGGACAGTTTAAAATTCAGCGTTTGGTAAAGGGTTAAATCTGGCGATGAAAACGCAATCTGGTGTCGTATTGCCGGACCTGTTCCCGCTCGATCTTCCCGAGTCGATTGTATTTATGCCTGCCACAAAACGGAACAATCATACAGCACGCATGCGCATTGTCTCAGAAGAAACTTTACACCAACTGTGTCAATGTAAACCCCGATCCATCATATTAAATTGACATAAAGCTGAATAGACGTAGAGGATGCCCGTAACCAAACACTCCGGAGCCGTTTTCTGCCGTAGACGCATTATCATCAATCGTTTCTATTCGGTTCGCGATTGTCGTGCGATTGTCGTTAAATATTGCACACGAAAAATAGGATACTTTAGCCGAATTAATCACGATCAAAAACATACCAGATTAGGGGTTGTCGTGAAATTCTATATAAATCTCGACTTAAGTTTCGAGGACAAATAGGATGAATCGGTATTAGGTGCTGCCGCCAGAGTAATTAGTTTTATCATTGTTTAGACGGCTAGTTGGTTGCCAGGGGATGTGGAAAGGTGCAACCGTGTCACGTGATGAGCATTGCACGTGACCACAGGTGCATGCGGAATTTCTAATTAATAGGGAACAAAGCAATTGTGTTTCCTTTTGTAATTGACCGGTTGGTATGGGTGGTATGTACAATATTAATTTTGTCACATCGCCTTAATTCGATACCGATTTATCATCGACAGATCACAAAATATACCAAACAAATATTGATATCTTGTAAATTTATGCACCCTTCAAACCACTGTAAAACAATGAATGTTCCTATAATGCACAATCCTTACTCAATAAAAAACAATATCTTTTGAATCACAAATAACAAAATGACAGAAAGAACATTTCCGACCATTTTCTATCTTTATGTTTGTAATTGATAAGAAAATTTATGCCATATCTTTTGGTCAATATTTTCAAACTAGCATTGCTTAAGAACATGTTCTACAGTTTTATACGAAAATATTCCTTCCTTAGAATTTTCTAAATCTTTGATATGTTATTTCAAATGTTATTGTGAATTCAAAAATGAAAATAAAAATGGAGGTTGACGAGTTAGTTTTTTCGTTAAAAAACAGTTTCAATGGAAATCGTTTGGGGCAAAAATGTCAAAATGACCATATAATCTTAAAAGGTAATAAAATAATTTCTAGAAGGTTTATTAACACAAAAAGACATTAATTCATACATTTAATACTTTATAATTCGATGTTATTTCAAATTATTACAATCTGAACAATTTTTGTAATCCAAATTGGTTTTTCTAACTTTTGTATTTGACAAAAAACAATTAAAATTGATATGTCTATTACAATTAAATGGAGATATCTAAAAATTGCTTTCACGGATCTTTTTTATTTTTCAGTATGTGAAGTACAACTTAATCTTGAAATACAAAATGCAAAAAAAAGGATATGTTGACAAGTTAGTTTTTCTGACAGTTTCCATGGTAACCGTATTTGAAAAACATTCCTTTGAAAAAAATTGCATACAGTAAATTTCATCCAAATAAAAATGTTTATCCGACTACTATGCAAGTATCTCTTTGGTAACATATTATTATCTCCCTTGGATGTGCAGATGAATGCGCAGATAAAACTACCGAGAACGTACTTTAGGCCATTTCGACAGTGTTGGATATTTTGACGGAGTTGTTCACATATTCATGTACTACGAATTCCTAAATTGTCAAAACTAAACGTATTATCAAGTTTGTACTTGAAACCGTCCCTCTCTTTACCTGTCATCATTTTCTCTCGTTTTTATCGTTCTTTCTTTCTTTCCGCTAGGTAAGAACGCCATATTACAAGGCAACCTTCGATAAAAGGGACATAAGACGTTAGTAGGAACCTTGTCTTAACCTTTATAGTGCTAGATAATCTTTAAAAATAGATATTCGTGTTGTCTGCTTTCCAAAACCTAAAATATCTGCTTAATATTTGATGATGAAAGACACTAAGAGTACCAAACAGGTTAGATCACAGGCCATCCGCCAATTTACTTGGTGGCTGGCCTGGATCTAACCTGTTTGCATAAACATGTTGGTTCCAGGCACTACAAGGGTTAAATTCCCATCAATACCCCTACAGTTCAGTAAATCTAGTGTCGATTAAAAAGGATGATCTTTGATGGTGTAGGCCTAAATATTCAATTCTTCTTAATGTTGCTTGTTGACCGATATGAGGATATATGTATTTGGAAGAAAACATTTAATTTCTTCGAAACTGCAAAACAGCTGTACTGTTATATAACACATACTGAAGAATAATCATTGAAAGCAAACTTAGATCGTTTTTAATTCTTTAAAGTCCGTATACAGTGAATAAACACAATGTTTCAGCCAAAGTTTGGCATCGCTTTACTGTATACATCTAGAAAATTGACGCTTCCTGAATTTGTGTATCTCTCAAAACTAAGCTATTACATAAGATTGAACGAGACTTGACCGCCATTTAAGCTTCAGTAAATATCAAATAACTATTTTTAATTGTTTATCGAACAACAATACAGAAAGCGAATTGTTTCAACGAGAACGAGTCTGTGATTGGGAACAAACCTGAAATGGGAGTCAAAATCATCTTCCACGTATACAAAATGCATTTACATCCAAGCCTTATGACTGTAAAGGGTTAAATGCTGATGAGACATCAGATCTATAACAACAAGCGATGCTAAAAACCGCTGTGCCAAACACAAGTCATCCTTTCATCGGCAGGATCTATAAAGACATCTTTAAAAGGCAAGTCGCCCAGTATATGGTGCCGCAGGTTGGAGCATAGTCCGAATGATCCAGACGTAGAAAATTCATTCCAAAAACAGTTACAGCTTGGATCATCCGGGTTAGTTGGAGCCTCGTTTTCCAGTGGGCCGGTTCCCCGTATTTACGCGGGAAAGAGACAAGATGGCCCCTGGTTCCCCCGGTCTATCCGTAAGTGTCATGACTTTTCGTAGCGTCGCTAATGGTCTTCTTTACATTGATTCAATAACGGCGTGGAGCGGCGGAGTTAGAAGCACCACAATATCGACAAATCACATTAACTCTCCCGTATTTGCGTAATTTGTTAAAACAGCCTTTTTATCACACCATTTGGTGTAAAATCTCGCCAATTTCGCCGGGAAACCATCTCTCCGGGGAACCCGAGAGGTTGTGACGTATAATGAGGAAAATGGCGCGGGTCTTTTTAACGATAATTAAATGAAACAACGTAATTATCCGCCTTAGCGACTAACTCATTCCTTGTTTCCGATGACAAATAGCGTTTTATATATCCGACTAATAGTCACCCCTCTTTCCTATTAGTGTAGGTTTATTGATCTGTCATATATTTTATCCTAATCATATTGGTTTGGGTTATTTTATTTCTCAGTATTTTTGGCAACATGTTTGTCTTAAACTTATTTTTATTTCCTTTATTGCTTTCTTAATTTCTCATTTTTAAGTATGTTGAACAGCAGTACTTATAGTTGAAATGGAATATGTTTGAATATGTCTCTCCGAGACGCCTCCAATGACGTGTCTTTTTGCAATAATGAAGGTTGAATGAAGATACTATCAATGTTCATCAGTTTTGACTTACAGAAATAGCTCCCCTAAATAGTTGAGTGAAACGGTATCCAGGTGAATGAAAAGAAAGCCAAAGTGTAAAAAATAAATCACACGACGTTAACCCTTTTCCAAACAACAAACTTTCGACTGTCCCAAATTGAAAAAGTTTGCAGACGACATTTCAAAATGTAATGAAATTGGAAAATAATCTTCTGATAGGGCAGAAAGCATTGTGAGAAAAGGAAAAATTGCTCGTCACGAGCAATTTCTCATTTTTCCGCAATTTTTTCCAAAGTCGTCTGCAACAAAATGGTCAAATGTCGTTATTGTTTGGGAGAGATTTCATCACATTTTGAAATGTCATCTGGGAACTCCTTCAATTTTGGACAGTCAAAAATTTGTTGTTTGGGAAAGGGTTAATTCGTAACAAAGTGATGAATATACAGTAACGAGGTGAAGAGGAATCCAAGAGACGACTCTAATAGTTTAGTTAGTTAAGTTAAACAAATTCTTACAACTTCGATTCTGCTTCCTGGATCATAATCAGTATTGGTGACGAACGTGGATTAATGAAAGGTCACAAGATTGAATCCGCTCCTCAAGGGATTCGAACCCTCGACCCTCGTATTCGGAGACCGACCCTCTACTTCTGGACCACTATGAGTACCCACACTATAGAATAGTCATAAAAGATGGAAGGAAAGGTCATGAGAGGGAGTAATCTAAAGATCTATAGATATTGTATGAATACCTAGTCGGGGAATTCTTACTACTTAATATAGAAACACCATTCCATTAGTTTTTTTTCTATTTTATAAATTACCAAAGACAGTTTTTGTTAATTATGCCAATAATTTAAATGATATAAGCAAGTACATTGTAAACAATACTGCATATGCCCCATGTAATGTCGATCTAGATCATCTGTAACGAGATTCTAAATGTCTAGTAACTCGGATGATCCAAGCTGTTAATGCATAGAATGAAATATCTACGTCTGGATTAGTCGGACCAAACATCAAGAGAAAGACAAAATGATTATACGCGATCCTGATTGGTCAATCTGTTTTGTGTTACTCCTCTACATTGAATAAACAATAGTTCAGTTATATTACACTTTCTCAATCTGAACACATCGGGTTTATCCAATGAAAACATAGCTCACGGAAATACCCGAGTAGTTCCGATTGAAACTGCCTTGATCATTATATATGGAGGGGATACTCGGCCTAACTGTACGTAAAATACTGAATGAGCAATCGGCATTTGTGTCAGGCATTTACATTATATTTACTCATGAAATCAAGATCTATTCCTATCGAATTTTGTACAAACCTTACATGAATACCAAATCTATACTCCAACCAATAGGCCACGGTGGCCGCTGATTGGTAAATAAGCGAATTGATTGGGCGGATGTCAACTACCAATATTGGCTCCGCCTATTTACACTTTTCATCAGTACGCTGGTTGGATCTCTGTTTGTTTGGTTGTAACTTTTTTTAACGAAACCAAAACCCTTCACTAGACGCCAACTTTTGATTGTCCAAAATTGAAAGAGTTTGCAGACTACATTTCAAAATTTGATGAAATTGGAAATAAGTCTTCTGAAAGGGAAGAAAACATTGTGGGAAAAGTGAAAATTGCTCGTCACGAGCACTTTTCTCTTTTCCCAAAATGTTTTCAGAGTCGTCTGAAACAAAGTGGTTTAATGTCGTTATTGTTTGGTAATGGGTTAATCGAGGACTCACTGCAATACTATAGTAAATGCTTCATATTTTTTCAAGCATATAGTCTTGCATTGAACTCTTGTAATTGTTGTTGCGAGTGGTGGGTTAAGGGAAATATGTGATAATAGTTATCTGTGGGTGATGAGTAAACCTGGACTTAAATAAGTCAACAGAACACTGTAATAATGTAACAAATAGCTTTAAAGATATATGATTGAAACAATTGGGACTAATATAGATAATCCTTATTATAAGCCAGGTTTCTCTCTATATATAGGCACGATGGTTTTTAGTTATTTACTGCTGTATAATTCCATGATATAATGTTTCATTATATATGTATTAATCATGTATATTTTGATTAATTTCTGTGAAAGCCTGGTATATCAATATTACGGCTTAAGGTAGAATACCCATAATCTGTCTGTTTTCTTTCGTCAGATTACGTCGGTCATTCTCGGTATACATCGGTCAGAGCTGGAAGTAGTCATACTAAACTGAACAATTCCGGCCCCGACCAGGTTTTTTTTAAACACTTCTCAACTCCTGTCCCCGTATTGAAATATAAGACATGTCCCACAGGAAATCAACAACAGACGCTAGTAGCAGAATGAACAGTTTCTTCTTAATAATAATGGGTAGAGACCATTGTGGCAATATTTTACGATGCTCATTTGAAGCAATACATTTTTTTTATTACAGTGGTTACTTAATGTCTATGTAAAAGGTATGTAAAACATGGGCCCGTTTTACTAAACAAGTTACGGAAAATGTTTGCGTAAGTCATGATTGATTAACATGGATAATATCTTCAATGAAAGTACAATATTGCAATGTGACACGTCATTGGAAGCGTCTCGGAGAGACGATTCCAATGATGTGTTACTTTGCAATATTGCTTTGCCAAATATTGAAATAAAAGGACTTGTTGTTTTAGACTTACGCAAATCTTAAGCGTAAACTGTTTAGTAAAACGGGCCCCAGATGTTTTGTGGAAAAATTGAATCATACGATTGTATGAGCATATTGTCCTTTTGTTGTTTCTTAGGGCATGTACGTGCGTAAATCGGGAACCACTATGAAGTAACAGGTTAGGATTAAATCGGTCCTACCTCTCAATTGATTAAGTCGAATACCGATAACTTACCATTTTGAAACTCACTCTTTCATCGGATGACTTCGGGCGATCTCGGCACACATCGGCAAAGACTGGAACTGTTCGTAATGAACCGAATAGTTCCGTCCAAGATCGATGTATAAAGATAACGACCGAAGTAATCCGAAGAAAGAACGAGTTTCAGAATGGCGGATTATGGGTATTCTACCTTAATGCTATTACTTCCAACCAATGTCACCTATACCAACAGAGTAGATTAAAAGGGCTTAAAACCTTATCCAACGTTTATTCACACTCAGGGTACCGTTTTACTAAACAGTTTACGCTTAAGATTTGCGTTAGTCTAAAACAACAATTCCTCTTCTTTCAATATTGGGCGAAGCAATATTGCAAAGAAACACATCATTGGAATCGTCTCTCCGAGACGCTTCAAATGACGTGTCACATTGCAATATTGCGCTTTCATTGAAGATACTATCCATGTTTATCAATTATGACTTACGCAAACATTTTCCGTAAGTTGTTTAGTAAAACAAGCCCCAGGTGTAAACCACTTTGGAAAACCAATACATTGTTTTCTCAATGATACTTCACTATGACAGATATGATGTTTTCTCAATGATACTTCACTATGACAGATATGATGTTTTCTCAATGATACTTCACTATGACAGATATGATGTTTTCTCAATGATACTTCACTATGACAGATATGATGTTTTCTCAATCATACTTCACTATGACAGATATGATGTTTTCTCAATCATACTTCTCTATGACAGATATGATGTTTTCTCAATCATACTTCACTATGACAGATATGATGTTTTCTCAATGATACTTCACTATGACAGATATGATGTTTTCTCAATGATACTTCACTATGACAGATATGATGTTTTCTCAATGATACTTCACTATGACAGATATGATGTTTTCTCAATGATACTTCACTATGACAGATATGATGTTTTCTCAATGATACTTCACTATGACAGATATGATGTTTTCTCAATGATACTTCACTATGACAGATATGATGTTTTCTCAATCATACTTCACTATGACAGATATGATGTTTTCTCAATGATACTTCACTATGACAGATATGATGTTTTCTCAATGATACTTCACTATGACAGATATGATGTTTTCTCAATGATACTTCACTATGACAGATATGATGTTTTCTCAATGATACTTCACTATTACAGATATGATGTTTTCTCAATGATACTTCACTATTACAGATATGATGTTTTCTCAATGATACTTCACTATTACAGATATGATGTTTTCTCAATGATACTTCACTATTACAGATATAATGTTTTCTCAATGATACTTCACTATGACAGATATGATGTTTTCTCAATGATACTTCACTATGACAGATATGATGTTTTCTCAATGATACTTCACTATGACAGATATGATGCAGAGAGTTCTGGAAACCATTGTGACCAACACTTTTATAAACTTCAATTTCTTTGCTATATTGGTGTCTCCTTGACATTCTGCAACATGTATGCTTTATCATTCATATGTTCGTCTTCACATGTTTCTGTTATTTCAGACATAACTGAATTTCCTCAAACGGAGTAATTGGTTAAAGAACCCGAACTAGGGTTTGTATCACAGTAAGAACAGCTATCCAAAGTGCGATAGTTTGGTTGAATGTTTCCACACCTTGGAATGCTAATATAAAACATTCATTCACTCGAGGAACACATTCCCGCATATAAAACGACATGATTTGTCCAAATAGGATCCACAACTTATTAATTGATACCATTCTGTTTGTGTTACAGAATCATTTACTTCAAAATGACATGATTCTTATCAGAAACAATACATCCTTTTGTTATTGAGGTTTCCTAAGTTTTCCGATTCAGATGCTCCAAAGTTGGCATATAAAACAGATGTTTAACATGTTTCTAGTATAGCTAACATGTTTTAGATTTACGAAACTTATTTCCGAGAATTCATGCGGAAGTAGATATTGAGTGTCTGGTACCGGTAGCCGTGGGTTCAAACCAATTGACGGAACAAATTGTACAGCTTTACCCCTAATCCCCATTGTGGATAAATGTGACGGGTCAAAATGCCAAAGCAACAATAGCTTGGAAAAATAGCTAAAAAATTGAGTTGAGACATTCATTACGCTTTTTTTTAACTAAATTATCAATGTATTCCGGCTTCACATATACCATTGTATTATACTTAACTCGGTGAAAGGTTATACATCTATATCCAAGATAATCTTTATTTACAACATGATCAATATGTGAACGTCATTTTGTTTGTAAAAGACGCATAAAAGAATAAATTATTTTTTGTCTCATGTCTTTCTCATGTTATAATTGAACTAATTATATTGCATCTATTGTCCGGAAATCTACTTATTCGTGTTAATTATCATCGAATTGCGTTCTTTTTGATATTTCGAGATTATAGGACATGTTATACAATTATCAGCCTTTCACAAAGAAGCTGAAATAAGAACTCATATACCAATACGGATAATGCAAATACAAAAGACATATAATGTTGGAAAAATTTCGAAAAAATGTAGGTTTTTTTTTATAACATTTTATACATTCCACTATAAACCTGACATTTAAACGGAAGACTGCGGAGCTAGTAACTCAGGTGATCCAAGCTGTAACTGTGTGCGAATGAAATATGTACGTCTGGATCATTCGTACTAGGGTGCTAGTACCTCAGATGATCCAAGCTGTAACTTTGTGAGAATAAATAATCTCCGTCTGGATCATTCGGGCTAGGGTGCTTGTTGTTAAAGAGAACTTGACATCACATGGTCTTTCTCCTTGTGGGTTAACATCGCGTAATAGATTTGTATACGGCAAATGTGACTTTGTTTCTATCATACGTATTCCTGTTAAGCACCATTTCTGAAAAGTTAATATTTAGAAATGGTGAATGTCAAATATTCATTTATTCGTCTCACGTTTTATTGACTTATGATCAACGTTTGTTGAAAATTAGAAAGTTTTTATTAAAATCTGCAGCGGGTTTTTTAATATCACTTTTAAGTATCGCAATTTTCTTATAGCCTGGTTGTTGTTGTTGTTGTTGTTGTTACTTTTTGACGGTCTAACACCAGTTATAAGTATCGCTGTTTTCTTATAGTCTGGTATTTGTTGTTATTTTTCTTTATGGTCTATGGTTGACGTCTTTGTTAATAGATTGTTTTCCTGGGAATCGCAATAATGGACCTTATCGTTTAATGTTCCCAAACGAATTCACTCCCTTATCTCGGGATTTTGACATATCAATATTGAAAGAAAAAAGTTGAATTACGGAAGCTATGTCAATAAAGTGGCTTTTTGTCAGTGATATAGGTAGAGATAACAGTCACTGAAAAAATGATCATTCCAATAAATTGATCCACTTGTTACAAAAATGGAATGGCGATTTTTAAACCATTGGTCACATGTACACTTTAACATGTGCTTACTAAACCAATTACCAAACAATAAAGACAGTTTGACTAGTTTGTTGCAGACGAGTCTGGAAAACATCGTGGGAAAAGGAGAAATTGCTCGTTTCCCCAATATTCTCTGTCTTATCTGAAAATAATTTTTCAATTTCATCTCGTCTGCAAACTCTTTCAATTTGTGACAGTCGAAAACGTTTGGTTCAGGAATAAGGGGTTGATGCTACCATATACGTCATTGGGGTTTCGAGAATCTTATCCCAAACTCTCATTATCAACTTATCCTGGATCAAACACGGCCATGAAATCATGCTATAAGGCAGACTTTCACATTATAAACTAGAACAAAATGGCTACTTCTGTACATAAATAGCCTATTTGACCGTTATGATTTATCGTTTTACTGTTTGGTCTAAAACAACGCACACAGAGGGGGAGCGTTAATAGCTTTAGCCAGTTTTTATGTAAGGAATAAATCAGAGTTATCGCTTTAAATTTGCGAGCCTTCTAGACAAGATAATGGCCAGTTTTTATAAGCTGGTTATATTTACGAGTGTGTTATTCTCACGCACCATTACCGGAAACTCCCGAGTGGGTGCTCCCGTTAAGCTTTCGTTCAGTTTTAAATTAGCCGAAAATGTTTCGATTATTTTCATCGGCATTAAAACGCACGTCCCCGACAGTTCCTATGGGAACTGCCTTAACGAGAAGACTTTCGCATTGCACACCACAAAGATCAACCCATTACCAAACAGCAGATTTTCGACCGTCCCAAACTAAAAGACTTTGCAGACGACATTTCAAAGTGTGATGAAACTGAAAACTAATCTTCTCATAGGTCAGAAAACATTGTGGAAAATGGAACAATTGCTTGCAACGAGCACTTTTTCCTTTTTCCACAATGTTTTCTTAAGTCGTCTCCAACAAAGTGGTCAAATGTCGTTATTGTTTAGGAAAGGGTTAAGACTTCTCTCGAAAGTCCTTGGAATCGAATCGGTGTTAGCATTACTGCTTGTTGGACTCGGTGGTATCATCAGCGTAAACACCGTAAACAGGCCAGGATTATACTTGATGCATGACGGACGTCAATAACACATCGAAGGGCGTTCTTAGACAAACACAGAGGTTTATTCTCTACTGATGCGTAGGTCGTATTCTTTTGGGTCACTTAATGAAATAGGACACTTAATTTAAGTACTGATGAATTTCTACAAAGCCATCACTTGCAGTTCACTTTCGAATACCTCTTAATTACGAACGAGACAGCTTTCGTTAAATGACCAAATTGCTGTTATTGAAATGTAAAACAATATCAATTAGGAAAATAACTCGAACACAACAGTAACAACTTAAAATGCAACGTGTTTTAATTGATACGTGAAAGATGAAATTATAAAGCAAACTAGCTGTGCACCAATTTCTTAATATTTGATTGAAACGTCTCGAAATAACTAAGAAAACCAATTCAGCTGGATTCTTTATGTACTTTTCTCATTGTGCTACGGTATCTAAACGTTAAGTCCGCTTCCAAAATATTCCTTTAAATTTCGATTTTGAAAATCTGCCATGTTCATCTTCAATCAATGAAGAGAGTGGCCCTGATTGTATGATAGATCAGTCATGTCATGTGGAAATGTGCAAGAGGGCCAACATGAAAGCAACCACAGATCGAGCAAAAGTAATACTGCTATTGTGTACGAACAATTGAGACTTAATGACACATTTTTCGTTGTGAACTTTTCATCATTGTGTCACAGTAAATGTATTCGTTATATGATTACTGACTTAGGAATAAATGTAGTATGCCTATTAACCCTTTACAAGACGCCACATTTTCAACTCTTCCAAATTAATACAGTTTGGAATTGGAAAATAATCTTCTGATAGGGTAGAAAACATTGTTGGAAAAGGAGAAATTGCTCGTTACGAGCAATTTCTTCCTTTCCAACAATGTTTTCCAGAGTCATCTGCAACAAAGTTGTGAACTGTCGTTATTGTTTGGTAATGCGTTAAAACACGTTCTTCACCAAGGGCTTTCAAAAATAGATATATTGGCGTTACGACATGTCGAATATTACACGATCAGATACACCTGTTTTCTAAAGTTTTGTGAAATATAGAATAGAATAAAAAGAATAGAATAGAAAAGAACTTTAATGACTTATACGTACACAAACATCTCGTTATGCAAGCAAGTACATTCTATCATAAACATATATACATTTCAACACGAATACAAGGAACATGTTTCACAAATAATGTTGCTTGCTACAATAAAACACCAATACGTATCAACTTAGAAATACATAAAACCTGGTGAAAGTCTGTTAGTGATCGCCAATCCCAGAAATACGAGCCGGACACGCATGGTGAGATAATTAATGATATAGCATACAATAGATATTATATTATGTTGTTTTCAATTAGCATGTTCTTGCTGGGTGCGTCGTAACACTATAATTATGACACGTAGAAATGACGAATGAGAAAAAAACACAGCTGAACAAATTAACAATCCTTCCTTTGTACTGTCTATATCCCATTACCAAACAATAACGACACTTGGCAAGTTTGTTGCAGACGACTCTGGGAAACATTGTGGGAAAAGGAGAAATTGCTCGATAAGAGCAATTTCTCCTTTTCCCACAACGTTTTCTGCTCTACCAGAAGATTGTTTTTCAATTTAATCACATTTTGAAATGTGGTCTGCAAACTCTTTCAATTTGGAACAGTAGAAAAATGGGCGTTTGGTAGAGGGATTAACATAGTTGACGATAAACGAGTCACCAAACAAGAAAGACAAAAAAACATAACAAGAAGTAAAAGAATATAAGACGATGGTTGTGATATAAACAACAGGTAAAGGTGTATGCCACCAACTTGCCAAAATGATAGTTATTGAAAATCTGGCTGTTATTGCAAGTCCGGGTTGAATATTCGACCAGTTTTGCAATAACTTGAATTGCAATGCATTTTTGAAGTGTTTCAATTACAGTATACATCATTCAATAATCACCTTTTGGTTATTTTTTCTTGTTTCATATAATATACTTTCCGGAATTGCGTAAAGCGAATAGTTCCGAAACGGACCGATGTATTCCGAGAACGACCGAAGTAATCTGACGAAAGGATGAGTTTCAACATGGCGGATTACGGGTATTCTACCTTAAACTGATATTACAGGACCTCGTCAGATATGTTTCATCGAGATGATTTTTTATGAATACCCAAAATATTAAATCAGTCAAAAAAGTTCCTTTCTAATACTTCGGTTTAAATACACCAATGATATAAACAACCGTGCATGACAGAACCTGATGACGTGTATTTGACCCTTATAGTGCTAGAACCGACGTCATGCTCATGCAGACAGATGAGATCTAAGCAAGCAGCCATGTAAATTGGCCCCTGGTCTGTAATCTAACCTGTTTGCTACTCTGAGTATCTTTCCTCATCAAAAGTATGCAGATATTTCAGGTTTTGGAAAGCAGACGACAAAAAATATTCTTAGAAAATTATCAAGCATTCTTAGGGAAAGACAAAGTTTGAAGACAGTTCGGGTCGTTCAGTTCATTTCACGGTACAAATCGAGGCTCAAATGACTTGAACTCTTTTAGAATAAAGCTGCAGGTAATCTTACTAAAACGTGTTATTAATGAGAGAAGTGTTATTGGTGTGTTAATACTGATTAACATTTGAAGTGTGAGAAGACTTATCCAATTATCTCATTACCATCCTTTCCTATTTATGAATAAAGCATCATCGAAACTGAGAATTCATAAGACAAAATCAAAAACAATGTATCTATAAAAAATTTAAAACAATATCGTATTGATCAATAAACAATCAAATCATTTTGAAATTGGAAAGTTTCGTATTTGAAACGAGAACAAACACTATCATTAAAGAATAGACTTGAAATCTAAGCAGGTCTACACCGACATGCCTATTTCTGTCGTACAACACGTTCCATCAGTAAAAATTGTTCAGACAATTTCGAACCCCTTACTCCATACATTCTTATTTAACCCTTTTCCAAACGCCACATTTTGGACTGTCCCAAATTGAAAGAGTTTGCAGACGACATTCCAAAATGTGATCAAATTGAAAAACAATCTTCTTAAGGACAGAAAACATAGTGGGATAAAGAGAAATTACTCGTCAAGAACAACTTCTCCTCTTCCCACAACGTTTTCAAAAGTCGTTTGCAAGACACTTGTCAGATGTCGTTACTGTTTGGTAATGGGTTGACCTACCTGCCTTAAAGCGATACTTGCGCTCATTTCCACATACATTTTGAAAGTTCTAGAATAATTGTAAATTAACTTAAAGGTACTTTAAATTCCCTTTAACAAAAGAATTGAGACTGAAACAAGTTCACAGACTGGGCGATATGGTCCGAATAAGGTAGAAAGATCTGAACGGCGCTGTTTGATATGTAATGATATTTATTAAATGTCAATAATAGAAAAATTCTTATCAATTTGGCAAAGTTTATAAAGGAAGCATTTACATTAAGAGCTAGTAGTACGAACGACATTGAGGCATCAACATTACAGGGTATAGTTTTATAATGTTTATCGCACTGTGCGGAGTTACTCTTCCAGTAGCTAAATACAATACAGTATAAACATTTAGGCTATTTTGATAGTTCAAAAATGAATACGATGAAAGCACTTTTTATGATATGACATGTACTTTATGTTAGGGTTCAGTTGTATTTATATTTGTGACAAGAAACTGTATATATTACGTCGTGAATAAAATATCGTCATATATTGTCGTTGTTGAAGTAATACTGTGTGGTATTGGTGATGAAAGAGAGCAAAACGATTTACTCAGCGTCTTGATATACCTGGATTATTGGTGTAAAGTTTAACCCTGTACCAAACGCCAAATATTGTATTGTCCCAAACTGAAATAGTTTGCAGACGTCATTTCAAAATGTGTTCACATTGGAAAATAATCTTCTGATATGGTAGAAAACATTATGGGAAAAGGGAAAATTGCTCGTCACGAGTAGTTTCTACTTTTCCAACAATGTTTTCCAGAGTCGTCTGTAACAAAGTCGTGAAATGGCGTTATTGTTTGGTGATGGGTAAATGTAACATTATCTGCAGCCATTTGTATAAACAGTTTAACCCACGGTTAAAACTTACCATGGGTTAAATTCCTGGTTAAAACGCGGTAAGCGTTTGTATAAAACTCGCAGGTAACTTTAACCGCGAATTAACCCAGGTAAAAGTAACCAACCTCTAGGACCAAGGTAAGTTGTTTAACCAGAAAAGTTACCGCTTTATATATGGCCGCCATCTTGTAAATTCAGCTCCGCTTCAAAAACAATTTGACGAAATGACCGCCAACTGAGCAACTATGATGAACCAAAATTACGGAGACGGTCTTAATTTTAATCGCAAAACTAATGAGGTACGTAAAACCAGTGTATATTATTTTTTCTATGATTTAAGAAATGAATTGATCCGATATTTAATCCGGTACATTTAACTAGATATATACGGGGTTTATCCCCTGTCTTTCGAGGACTTCCTGCTCAAAACAAAACAAACATCATTTAGTGTCTTTTCCTCGTTGAAATTTACAAATCCAAAGCCCCCTTTCATTATGGTTGACATAGCAGAAACAACACATCGACAACCACGACAGTTTCGACGAAATGACCGTCAACTGACTGATTATGACGATACCGAGTTAAGGAGAAGATACAGATTTTCCTCAGACAATATAGACAAACTGACTAGACTATTGCAACACCGACTCGTACGACCAACTCGACGGAACCAACCACTTACGCCACAGCAACAGGTCATGATTGCCCTGCGTTTTTATGCGTCTGGGAACTTTTTACAGGTTATAGGCGACACTTTTGGAGTTGACGTGGCAACAGTATCGCGTGTAGTGACCAACGTGACGGACGGACTTGTTGACTTAAAAAACAGGGCTATAAAATTTCCAACAACGGATTCTGAGTTAAGTGCTGCCAAGCAAAGTTTTTATGTGATGCGTGGTTTTCCGTCTGTAGTAGGGTGCATTGATGGGACACATGTTAAGATACTAGCACCAGGTGAAGAACAACAGGCCTACATGAACAGAAAACGACAACACTCGATCAACGTCCAGGCTACTTGCGACCACAAAGGTTTTAGTTTTTCTCTATAGGCAACTTCATTATGTAAATCTTAGAAATCAAATCCTATTAACAATGACATGTGAATTTGTATTTCCATTACAGCTGCAATTTCATGGCCTCATGAATTTAAACAACATTGTTTAAGGTTAGTCATCTCCATTAAACACAAGTTAATCTTTTTGACAGAAAACAGTCAATTACCAAACTGTTATACTGTCCTTTTGTAGTAAAACCATTATTCCCAAACATTGCTCAGGAATATAATTTACAAGACATTTAACAACATTCTTTTCCTATGGATAATAATTGAAGTCCTACGGCATGGATATTATCATGACATATCATGAAAGTTTTGAACAGTGCAATATCCTCAGACCACTGTTTAGATTGTATATTAAAATTTTTAAAAACTATCTGTATTTCAAATTATTTGGACTCTTATCCATTGCTTAAACTTAAAAGTTTTGTAAAATCTATTTGTACGAGTTTTGCATTGCATCAACATTTTTTCCATTATGTTGCAATGCCAGACTGTTAATGGTGGGGGAAGACCCCATACTCATCAACCCGTATATCATTAATATATGTAAGGGGCTGGTAAAGCTTGGGAGAACTATCGTCATTTTGTAATTCAGTATGACGATTACCCGTCACAAAAATCCATTTCTCTCATGGGAATTGGAACCAATCATGTACACATGCCAGTTGTCATCATTCCATATTGTCATCTTTTAAACTATTATGAAAATGACACTGAACCTCACCATTGTGCATGATTTCATTGGAAATGAAGATCATTTTCACATACTATGCTCTCACAATATTGTTTATTAGACTCCATACCACTAAAAAAGTGGAATACTTTTCATACAACACATCATATTGACATATCTAAATATATATATCTAATGGGTAAAGTATATGAATGTCATAAATGTTAACGTTTATTTATTTGTTTTAGGAAGGATAACAAGTATCAACGCATGTTGGCCAGGGTCATGTCATGACGCCCACATTCTCAGAAGCTCTAATTTGTGTCGTCATATGGAGGAAAACAATCTGGGTAAAAATTAGATTATTTAGAAATACAATCTTCTAGTTTTTAATGACTGTTTTCCCTATAGGATATTCCTTATTTGTCAACTGCCTATAAAGTATTTGACAACTGCCTAGGCCCTATTATATTAGAAAATCAATTATCAATGGGATATTCAGTAACAAACCATCATGTAGGAAGGAGAAATTACAAATATGTTTTGCATGTCTTCAACTCAAGTTTATTGAAAGGTGTATATATGAAGGAGGGGGTAAAAGTCTATATCTGAACAATCAGAAAATCATCCCAATGGCTGTTTAAGCACATTTGGCTTTTCATCCCCTTTATCTTCTAAAAAAAGTAAATCATGTAACTAATGAAAGACAGTTTATTTGCAGACTTTGAAAAGGGTGTACTTCTAGGAGATAGTGGCTACCCCTGCAGACCTTTTTTACTTACTCCATATCCAAATCCAGGTGAGATAGATTATATGAAATATTTGAAAGTTGGTTACTAGCTAGTAAAACACGCTACATAAACAACATAAATCAAAATGGTGTACATGTATTCATATTTTATTTGTACATGTAACTGAATGTTTGAATCAAAAGTATTTCTAAACAAATTATCTCAAATGAGATAAAATAAAATAAAATCTTAACAATGATAATACTTTAAATAACAATACATTTCTTGACAACACTTTATTTACAAATAAAATAGCTTTTATATGACACAACTGGTAGGTAATATATATATATATATTATTTCTTTTAGATGATTGAACATCAATGTATATGGAAGTAGTCTTAAATCAAACATTAACCTTTGTTCCTTTTATGATTTGCAGCAAATGCAAATGAGGAAAGATACAACAGTGCTCACACAGCAACAAGAAATCTGATTGAAAGAGTCTTTGGAATATGGAAGCGAAAATTTCATGTTTTACACTCAGAGGTATTTAGTTATAAAAAGTGACATCAAATAACTTCTTTATCTTATATTAATCACTTTTTGTACTGTAGTTAAGGGTTCATGAAAGGAGATTAATGCTATATCAAACTATATTATTCTGTATACTTATGATCAGAATCAACTCGTTACCACCAAAGAAAGCTATCAGTACAACTTGAACATGAAAACCAACCAGAAGAGCCAGTTTGATAATTCAGATTCTCTGATTTTTCACCTCTGACCTGGTCATGTGATACACAAATTTTTGAACGTCCTATCATGTTAAACATGATATAGTCGGAGAGAACCATTTTATAAGCAAAAAATAACTTATGTTGAAGGAGTTCAATAAATAGGGTATCGATGCATTCATAAATTAATTTTCATGAATTTTTGGACATAAAAGAACTGTACGTATTTTCAGAATTTATTTGTGCTCATATCTTTTCATGTGCCTTTAACCCATTACCAATCCATAATGACATTTAACCCATTTGTTGCAGATGACTCTGGAAAAACAATGTCGGAAATAAGGAAATTGTTTGTGACGAGCAATCTTTCCTTTTCCCTTAATGTTTTCTGCCCTATCAGAAGATTATTTTCTAATTTAATCACACTTTGAAATGTCGTCTGCAAACTCTTTCAAATCGGGACAGTGGGAAATTTGGCGTTTGGTTAAGGGTTAAGAAGGACAAGAGATAGTTGTTATTAAATTTGAATATTATAGTAAAGTGATAAATCTGTCATATTATTTGTTATTACTCAATAGAAGATCAAATTGAAAGTTGAATTTTATTTAATTTCAATGGTCAATGGAAGCTTAAACCATTAGAAAATATTACACATATATTCTATTTTCGAAATCATACAAATTATGTATATATTTTAGATTCGAATGAAGCCTCTCAAGGCCAGCAAGATAATTGTTGCTTGTGCTGTGTTATACAACCTCTCAATTTTATGGGGAGAGCCACAAGAACATGAACAAGATGAAGATGATCAGCCACAACCTGATAACTACAATGGACCAATGGATGGTAGGAGTGTTCGACAACACATCACAGACACATACTTTAGCAGATGGTAATATACTTATCATGATTTATTCTATATAAACCTGAGTTGTTATTTTATCAACAAAACAAATTCTGTTTCAAAAAGTATAAACAGTCAATTTGTGAATCATTCCTTATAATCTTTATGAATTGATCAATAAATGATACCTAATGCAAGATCAGCAAAATTTATTAAAAAAATTAAGATTTTATTGGGATTAAATGAAAAATAGAATGTTGAAGAGCAGCTTATGATTGTAAAAACAGTATAAAAGCAGCTTGGAATAATGAAAATCATTTTATTCAAGAAAAACATGTGTTCTTTGAATTCATAGTTTGAAAATCCTTAACTTTACTTTCTTTGAAATGTTTCTTTTTTCAGATACAGTAATGTGTACAGTGTCAAGGAAGAGTACAGGTAAATGTGTTTGTCAAATTTGGTTGTATAATGTTTCATTTAATAAATTTTACAAAAGTTACTTCTCTTAAGTATGTTTTCTATAGTCCCAAGGAAACACAATTTAGTTTGCCAACTTTGTCTATCACAAAAGGTTATCAAAATAACTTGAAATCATTGACAACTTTTGAATGAAGAGTTAAGGTGGTATCCGTGTTGCGTTTCTCTGATAGTCCTTAATGTGTAACTGGTTATTACACATTCAGTAATTAGAAGAGTGCTGCTCATTTTGAGACACATGGAAACTATATTGACAGATTCATAATGTTGAAAATCAACTATTCAATATGCAGTAATAGTTAAGCATCAAAGAGGCATAAGTCTTACCATTGATAGAATATGTGCAAACACAAAAAGTAAACCTTCCATAAAGCATTTGGCAGGGCAAGATTTTGTAAAAACTTGATAACACAAGAACAGCAGTATTTTATATGAAAACATGGTTCCACTCGATCACATACTGTTTTGATATAATATTCCCAAAAGTAGCTTATAATTTTGAGGTATTTTTGTCTTGCATTACATGTAAGTCAGTAGTTCTAAGAACAAGCACAATATTTGTGTACAGTTGGACATATAATAATAAAAATAAATACCTTAATAGGGACTATATCACAGATAAAGCTCTTACGAACACTAGATTGGTGATTCAAATGATACATGTCACTTTAACAAAAGTGCTTTGATGACAAACTATTACCTTTTTCAATGATGACGAACCTCTCCTTACCTATGGTAAATTAAAATTTAGAGCATTGTTTACAGAATAGATTATTTAAATATATGGAACATAAATGTGCTTCATCTCCACTGCACTATAATAAAAGGATGTGATAAGTGTATCAATTTAGTTGTGTGTAAGTGGACAGATCTTTAATGTCATTTTATTGTAAAAAGAACATATAAGTTTTAAAATATCAAATCCTCAACCTATGAGTCTGGTGACATTCCTTGTATTATCAAATCGGTCAATTTGCTTAACTTTTCAAAGCACTCAGTCTGGACCTTTTGGTTTTTGATGGCTTGAATGTAGTACTCAGTCTGAAGCTCCTTTATAGTCTTTGTTTTGCTGAAAATAAATCATCTATTATTTTAAACACTATACATTATTTGTTATCATTTATTCAATTCTTTCTTAATGCTGACAGGACCTTTTAACAGGACAACTTGGACCTATAAAAGGCATCTGTTAAAATGTCAAAATAAAATAAACATTCTTTAAGCCAGAAAAGTGCTCATTTTCGGAAAAATTATGTGAGATGTAGACTATTATGCAATTAAATTTATATTTTTTTTACATTGATTGTGACGGAAGCTTGGGGCTTAATATGATCACTCTTGATGACTGCTACATGGATGCTTAACCAGTTATAACACCTATTTATGGGCTAGTCTTGGCAATTTTCACCTCGCCTAACAGGGATAAAGTTGAGGACTCTCGGTACAAGAGGCCGACGCTCTACCTCTGCACCACTGTCACCCACATTATGATGCTCTTAAAAACTAAGATGATAAGGTTTGTCTACAAACAGTGATTAATCAAGGTAAGATAAGAATTGTCGGGGTGAATTTCATAAAATGGTGAGGGCGAATGAAATTGGATAAAATATCCTTTTCAAACATTTGTAATGTTGTTAGAAAAATGATAGAATTTTCTTTTGTGCATCACATGAATTTTCAACCAGGTTTAGCTGGTTTAATAAATAAACATGTTTAAAATGTTTCCAATACATGCAATATAAATGATATATATCTTCTCTGTACATTATAGACAGGGTTGGGAAGCTGTCACTAATCCAGTCTTATGTTCATTTTGAATTTTCTTTTGTCATTAAATAAGTAAAACTCAATTTATAGTAAACATTTTAAACCCATTTCTGTGAGATGGTCCTTTCAACATATTTTGGGACTAAAAATGAATTAGATAACCTTAGATCAGGATAAGTAAAATAGCAATTTTGCCATGTGACTTTAACTTAAAAGTGCACAAGGGAATTTGAATGAGGAGCTTAGATGATGCTCCCAATATCATAACTTTATGCAAAATTAATATATGGTGGGAACATTTAGTCATTTAAAATTGTCTTTTAGGCATTGTAGTTCTATGCAAAACCTTTGCTATTTGATTTAGCAAAGTCAGAGTTCATTTAATTGTTATTTCTTATTAGTACCTCTGAGTTGTCCTTTTTCCCTCTTTCTCAATCACAATTGATTTTCCAGGATGTCTGGTTTCTGAAAATTTCAATTTTTAGTTGATAAGGGATAGAGACATTATCCTGTTATATTTGATAAAATGTTAGTAGTATGGCATATTGTACAACCATTGATTAATTATAACATGCTTCTAGTAATCATTACATTTTCTTTATTATGGGGAGATGTATTAAAAGAATAATTTTAAAGAACAATGAAATTTGAATTTATACCTTTAATTGTCTTAAAAAAAAATTAAGAAATTATAAACAAAGAGGCAACAAGCATTTGAAAATTTGCACATTATTTCTACATTTTCTTTATTGATGAGAGGGTATGACTGATGATATACTGAAGTTGATCTTATATGATGAGAGATAATATAGTGTATAATGTTACCTGAGGTTGATGTAGATGCTTGTGGTGAACTTGGTGATGTTGGCCGAGTTTGGTCAGATTCATCAACTGAAAAGTAAACAATAATATTTCCTCATACAAATCATGTTTAAAATGAAACCATTTTTTCACCAAATTATTTGATATAATGCCTCAGCTAACTTTTAATAATGAACATTCTTCATAAGCATTAAACCTTTGCTATACATGTTCTAGAAAAACAAAGAAACCATTAAGACAAAATAAGAAATTGACAATCATAGGCAATATCCCCTTTCTTTGGATGTGTCCTAGGGTAAAACATCCCATGAACTGTATTCCAGTTCTATTGTGAAGCGTAGATATTAATTAATGGAAGAATATCCCAAGCCGAACCCACCATGCTGGCTAATAAAGCTGGCAAGATGTTGAACCATCATCTCATGACACATATTACAAACAAAGAGTTTTACAAAGACCTTATCATCAGGGTTTGGTTATTGGATTCTTACCTGTCCATAAATCATAGGCTGAGGTACTATCATCTTTGAATGCACCTGTATCCATTTCATTTGATTCTGAAATAAATGACAATTACAATAGATCTCTATGCTTTCTTGATAAAGTTATGGCATAGAAATGATGGTATAGTTAATACAAGTATAATGACTCAATCTTTTAAATTGACAAATCATCAAAGTGATTAAATGTTTTCATAATTAAAGTTCATTTCGACTGTTTTATGGATGTATTTAAAAAGAAATGAAACTAAATAAGGAATCTTTCAAAAATTGTCATATGTCTGTCCCCTGTATCAGACTGTCTCTTGCATGTGTCAAGCGAGTGTCTGTTCTTTGATTATCTTTACTCAAATAATATAAGTGTTTCTTACAGTTCCATTGCAGTAAAGTAAAGTTAGAAAAGAATGTGACAAACTTGAGAATTTGTTTGCTTAGAGCATAAAACACTACAACTCACCAAACTCTGGAGTTGTATCGAGTTCCGCTGCCCCCGGAATCCCACTGAAGGAGGCCAAGTCCCTCATGAACGTTACAATATCACTTGATGTCTGTGACATTGGTGGTATTGCCGGGCCACCGCCAGTCTTCCCCAGACTTATCTGCTCTGCAGAGAAGTCTGCTTTTGCTTTTTTCATCTGAAACATATATATCTGACTTTTTAGAAAAAAAACCCATAAAATGTAATAACCAGAAGTAATTGAAATATGAATTCAGTTATAATACATTTAATCACCAAACATCCATTGTATTGACGTACATATTGTTTGCAAAATTATTTTTTGGTCACAAATCAAAATTTAAAATGTGCTTAATTTGAATCATGAAATAATTTTTCAAATATATGAAATCATTTTAACATAAAAAATACTTGATCACCAAAATTACTTTTTTTTTCATTTTGGTTTGAGTAATTTGGGTAAGATAATAGCATGCAAATTTTCAAGATGGGACTACCCTCAGTCCCTCACATTGTTTACTCACTTCCATCAATGGTATATATATATATATATATATGGTTGCAGCAGGTAAATGGTAGGCATGTTATTTGTTGGAGGTGGGATGAAAGGTGCCCAGTTAATACATGCAGGGTGTTTAAATGGTGTGGCTGTTTGTCCCATAATGGATGCAGTTTCCATGGCATGTTTACTTTAACACTTTCATTTACAAATTCCACTTTGTTATATAAATTATATGCTACATGATGATTCTAATTCTACTTTCTTTACCCCATTTGTTATTATCTATCATTGGTATTCTAACACATCCGCCTTAAAACACTTTTCTGTTGAAATCTAAATAGAGTCTACGTTATTTCTTGAAAAAACTGTTCTCAATAACAAAATACATATGCGCGAATTTGCATCCATTGTAGTTCTGTATATGACATTTTACCATGAAGATTTGAAAAATGTTAGGGCATAGGCACATCTACATACAATGAGACATGGCAGTTCTTGAAAAATGTTTACAAAACACTGCGTCCTGTCTAGTCTTACCATAACCAGTTAATCCCCTTGAGAAGACGAGTAGATGTAAAGCCTTGATGTTTCAATTTATCGTATTCTAAATATATGTTTCTTGCATCGAAAACACTAAATAAACTTACCATATTCCTCCACTTTTCCTTCGTCTGTAAAACAGTTCGCCGACACACACCAACAGCATTCACCGCATCCGTTATTTCCGCCCAGATGCGGTCGCAATGCTTTTTTCCATTTTTATGCTTGGCATTTAGTTCATTATATTTGAATTCCATCATATTCTTTAATACGTCTATTTCTCGAAGCGAAAATTGCTTTGCGCGAACTAAATTCGTTTTAGACTCCGCCATTGTCAGAATTGTTTACGAAATTGTCGTCTGACAAAAGTTCGGGAAAATTACGTCACGATTACGTTGCATCATGGGATTTATTTGGTAAATCTAACCGTGGGTTAAACATACCATTTTAGGTTAAGTTACCGTTGAGTAAATCGCGTTTATACAAACGATTTAACCGGCGTGGTAACCTAACCGGGATTTTAACCGTCGGTTAATTTTAACCGAGGTATCTTTTACCATCGTTTATACAAATGGCTGCTGTTTGTCACTTGCTTTTTACCTTCTGAAATCAGATCATTTCAGGGCTTAGTCGTATGTGCTCTTAATTTCAATCATCTCTATTAATTAATAATAATTATATAAGTAAATCGAATAAACGTTTCCCATTACGTCCACATTGTTTGTGAACACAGCACATTCATCTAAACGGAATCAATCCCGGTGTGACTGAAATCTGATCACTTCGCATACTCATTGCGCATGTAAAGATATGATATACTTAATAGGTTTGGCCTTGAGGTCATTAGAGTGCATTCTACATTCAAAGGTTAAAGGAAAGTGTGGTCTATTTTTCTAGCATTAATCTACCTTTAACTGTTTTTGTATGTACATCTGTTTGACCTTCTTAACTTACACTCTATAAGCATGTACATATTTCTTCAGTCTCCTTGACTGTGATCGAGAGTAAAGTTTAATTGAGTGTTATGTTAATATTTGTCTAGTATTTATCATTGCTAATTGTATTCCTTTATGATAGTATGTTCAACAACATATGCTACAAAAGCGAACAACAATAAAAACGATGTTTAAGATGGAAATAGGCTTTTATTTGTCTCAGGAATTGCGAATTATGGCAAATATATCGGTTTCATCTAATGAACAGAATCATGCATGTGAATTGCCACATACAGGAAACAATGTTGTACTCATAAGATACCGCATATTAGGTAAAGAATACCATCATTGGTGTCTACTTAATCTTAGTTAAATTTTCATTTTAGCAAGGCATCGATGGTATTTATACACTTTTTCATCATGATCTCTGATAAAAGTAAATTAGAAGTTTTTTTTCATATTTCAGAGCGATGCGTTTTGTTAAGTTGAATTGTATCTATGAAATGACACTATTTTCATTGTTATGTAGTTAATTGTTTTTTAAGACCAACGAGCTAATATGCTTAAGTTCTAATAAAATATGTTCTGTTCTGTTCTGTTCTAAACGGAATCAATCCCGGTGTGACTGAAATCTGATCACCCCGTATACTGATTGCACATGCGTAGGTATGCTTAATAGGTTTGGCCTTGAGGTCATAAGAGTACATTCTTCAATCAAAGGTTAAGGGAAATTGTCTATATGCTAGCATCAATCTTTTATAACTCTTTATGTTTGTACATCTGTTTGACCATCTATACGTGCAACGAGCTTGACACTCTATACGCATGTACATATTTCTTCAGTCTCCTTACATGTGATTGAGAGTAAAGCTTGAATGAGTGTTATGTTAGTAATTGTCCAGAATTGATCATTGATAGTTACATGCTTGTACAATGATACGTTCAACAAAAAGGTCTACTACAATAGTGAACAACAATAAAAACGATGTTTAAGTTGGTAAAAGGCTTTTATTTGTCACAGAAATTGCGAATTATGGTATGTCGGCTCCATCTAATGAACAGAATCATACATGTGATTTGTCTCATTTAGAAAACGGTATTGTTTTATACTCATAAGGTACCGCATATTAGGTAAAGAATATTTAAAAAAGTATGATGTTTAGATGGTTGTCAGACTTATGTAATTGATCCGCGATGTATAAGAAGTCCCCATCTTACGAATAATATCTGCAACGAAGCATTGCTAGAAAAAATCACTTTGAATTTTGTCCCCTGTGAGGATTCGATCCCGGTTCTCCCGGGTGACAGTCCAAGATATAACCAATGAGTTTAAGAGTCGGCCCTGTAACGCAGAGGTTACATCTTGTTCTGGTTGATTGTTGCTATGCTGTAGAGGGTGAGGCGGCTACATAACAATTTCTATTGTCCTACGCTACCGCACTTATACTTAAAGTACAGATTTACGTCGGATACATATATATGTGATTAGACCATGATTAACATAATACGTATTTGTTTACAAGGTTATTCATTATAGTGCTGGGCCCGATTTCATAGCCTGTTTGCTTCTCTGAGTATCTTTCCTTAGCAAAATTAAGCAGATATTTAAGGTTTTTATAAGCAGACGACACCAAAATCTTTTTTTTTTTCAGAAAACTGCCCAGCATTATAAGGGTTATTATTCACCCAATAAGGTGCGGTGCATTATGGGAGTCGGAGATAGAGCAACACTTTACTCCTTGAATTTGGAACAATCCATCAACCTTCTTTTGCTTAAAGCAAAGTTTAAGATCACACCTTTGTGGATTTGCTCGTTGTACTTCTAGTTTTTTTGTAATGAAATCACCAGTTTGAAAGCTTTAAGGGGTTCTTCTACTAGCACTACGACAAGCCGGAAGTCAGAACCTTCGTGGACCTGCTTTCGTTGCAAACATAAGTGCTGCACACTATTTTCCTAACCAATTGGCAAAAGGTTGCTCACCGTACAATGCACAAAACGGTTTGTAAATAGTACTTCAACGCCATCTTTTAACCCGTATGATGCTTGGTACGACTTCATGATTATGCAAACAGGTTAGACCCAGGCCAGCCGCCAAGTAAATTGGCGGCTGGCCTGTAATCTAACCTATGTGCTACTCTTATTAGACAGATATTTAGGGTTTTGCAAAGAGGACGACACAAAAGTCCATTTTAAAAAAACCCACCATACTCAGCATTTTAAGGTTTAACATGAAAATGTCACAAAATGTGTATGATGTTTCCTCATTAAAAATGTTCGACTTCTTGGCATATGGTCGACGGGATAACGTTGAAAACATCTTGGCAATGCTCGCTAGGTCGAGAACAGAAATAGCGGGCATTCTGACAACGTCTGTTGTAGCATTCGGATAAACTGGTCCGCCGTCATGTCTGTAAACAGAGATACCAACATATGGATAGATAAATCTAGAAATGTCTGTATGGAGAACGGAATATACAGTTGTTAATATAAAGCTGTCACTCGTTATAGGACGATGTTTCTTATTTATGTTTTAAAGGTATGGTACAGTCCAGAAAGGACTCCGAAAACATCCTTCTTTGTAACTATTTTGTATCACACAGACTATCATAACATTCAGTTTGATTTTACTGACTTGTAGACGACGGTTGCTCTCTCAACATGCGACTAAAGAAATTTTAATATTAAGGGTCGCCGATTTACAGTCATCCTTCAAAGAAGGCTTTATTTGTGACACATGGAAATGTGTTGGTGCAAAAGGGGGGATCAATCAAAACACGATATATATTCTACTGAAAGGTTATACAGCATTTAAGTGTTTGAAGCATTAAAACCTACATTCACAACCACTATTCAACGAGTTTGAACTCTGAATTATACTGCACTAGTTTGTGAAAATCATCGCAATGTTTATGCCATGACATTGAAAGCCGATTCTTCTTATGTGAAAGGGATGGGATACGCAATTGTTGGTTTTATGTATATATAATAATATATGTGACCAAGATGGGAATCGACTGGTATAAAGGTAAAAGATCCGTACACGATAATCTTAACCCATACATGTAGAATATACACGCTCAGTACAACAAAGAATTCTTTGTGACATATTAGTTATGTGGACAATTAGGATTATTCAATGGAATCATTGGTTGATGTCGCTTAACCCTTTCCCAAACAATAACGACATTTAACCACTTTGTTGCAGACGACTCTGGAAAGCATTCCGGAAAATGAGAAATTGCTCGTGACGAGCAATTTCTCCTTTCCTCACAATGTTTTCTGCCCTATCAGAAGATCATTTTCCAATACAATCACATTTTGAAATGTCGTCTGCTCTGCAAGCTCTTTCAACTTAGGAAGGTCGAAAATTTGGTGTTGTGTAAAGGGTTAATAGAAACAATAAATACCTTGTTCGTCCTCTCCGAAACTTGAATCGATCACATCCAAGAGAAGCTGTCCGAGCGTCTTTCTACTTAAACACTGAAACATAAATTGTACTACAAACAAAACATTTTACTTTATTTGAACTTTTACTTCTTGGTTCCAATCCAATTGCAGGGATTACTATGGTTTTCACTGACCCATACACTTGAGCATACGAGTAAACATATGTTGTTCCGTATTAAACAAACGGAATTGCAATAAAAACCGGTTTTGTAATAATTATTGCAAAACTGGTTTTTATTGCAATTCCAGTTGACATGTCCAACCAGATTTGCATCAACCGGAATTGCAATAAAATTTAATGTTTGGCCTAATTCTTATGGATCATATACATATTATTTAGAGATGATGTGCTGTTGTTTTGGGGTCATCTGGACGAATTTGGATGCATCCCAAGACACCAGAATATTAAAGTTTGGTTAAATTTGATCGGATTTCCAATTAAATGAGTATTGCCAAATTGGTTTTTATTTCACTTCCTGTTGTTACATCCGTATTTCCATCAAATGATGATGTCTGTACGAACCCGTTACATGGATACGATAGATATCAGTCCTGTTGCATTGCTCCTTTTTGAATCCTATAATTACGATAGCCGACTATTCAAATTGAAATGCCATCATCACTTCCAAGTGTCACATTGGGCAAAGCGCTTGTTAGCGTTGTTCATTGTGTTCAACCTGGAATCAGGTATCGAATCTGCGTCCTGTTTTGCCATTAATCTAAATAGACCATCAGCAATTGTTTTACATGGGTTTGGTCTACCTTAATTGATAATTGAGGGACCTTTGACAACGCCCCGTCTTCTTAACTAGACTAACGAAGAAATATGGGTTAGTTTACTGCCTCGGACAGTTAACTTTAACTCGGTGAAAACGACTTAAACTCATTCACGTAGATTTTACGCCATTTAAAGCAAACAATTTCACAAATTCATAAAGTTAAAATGAAAGTTATATGATAACTATAATCTATGAGTTCAAAATCAACTTAATCACCTCTTTTTGTAGCCATGCTAGTATAATAAAAGCACAAGGCCGTGGCAAAAGCAATATGACTAAACAGGTTTCTAAAGTAATTTAAAGAGAGAACATAAGTGAGATAAAATGTATTGAAAGGGAGGAAATCGATTTCATTCTCTTTTAATGCATGTCTGAGTTATGTCCCTTCTTTACAGTTTACTGATATTAATAATATTTGTTTTCGATTCAATTCAATTCAATTCAATTCAATTCAAATATCTTTTATTCGCTCACTTCTGAATTTATCAGACATATGAGTATATCATTACAATGATATTACATTCATTCACATAAACAATAGTAATGTATATATATAAGTTGTAAGGAAACAGAAATATGTTAAATAGAAGAGAGAGGGATTGGATTTGTAATTGGTCTTTATTGAAAACATCAACTGACGACAGAAAAAAGACCAAACCCTATTCTTTGCGATATAGGCTAGAAACCATTGTGACATAAAGATTAATTGCTCATCAAAACGAAACTATCGTTTTGTTACAATGGTCCCTTGAAGGTGCTTCTTCACAGAAGTGAAAACATTTGAAAATAAAAATGAAATATCGTTGGAACAATATCGTTTTTGTATTGCTGTTTGATGTATAATATAAAAAAGCTTTTTTAAGCGCAATTCATCTAGGAAGCCTCAATCTATCAAAGTTTGTACAGTTTGTAGGCGGAAATCTAGAGATCGATGTCATACTTTTGGATTGAAATACATATTACTTCATTGAATACACACTTTGAAGGATTAAATAACCTAATTTTGCTTTCAATAACTATTATTCAATGGTCATTTTATAACAACATAGCTGTTTTGCAGCTTTTAAAAAAACCATTGCTAACTTCCAAATTTCCTCACATCTATGAACATGCACCATTAAGATCTCTGCAACAGGGTACCATTTTACTAAACAGTTTACGTTCAAGATTAGCGTAAGTCTAATGCAACAAATTCTCTTATTTCAATATTGGGCGAAGCAATATTGCAAAGTAATACATCATTGGAATCGTCTCTCCGAGACGCTTCCAATATCGTGTTACATTGCAATATTAACATTTATGGAAAATACTATCTTTGTGTATCAGTTATGACTTACGTAAATATTTTCCTTAAGTTATTTAGTATAACGGTACCCAGATGCCTAGAGGAGATTATATCTAAGAGTTGTGGGTTTACTATGCACTTGGGAGACATGGGTTTGAAACTTTGAACGTTTACCTGAGTTCGCCCTTTCTGGAGTAGGTTGAACACCGAGACTAACTGGTCTTCCAGTGCCAACAAGCGACCACATTCCGTCTCCAGAGCCTCTACCTGGAAATTAGCCGTTTGGAGATGTCTACGACAGTTCCCAAGATCGTTCTCAAGTCGACATATATCCTGTTGATAAAACAGTGGAATTATTGTATGGATATGTTCAATTACGTCAATCATTACGTAAAAGTATCTTACTAAAGTTTTGCTTTGTTAGGAAATTGTAAATGGTTATTTGGAGGGAGGAAAGAATACCTTCAGAATGTCTCAAAAGAAAAAATCCTTCACAGGTGAGTAAAAAGAGCTTTAAATAATAAATGAATGTGTTTAAACATTATCTATTTCAAAAACATCATATGAGCATGTTACCGTCTCAGTAAGTGTTAACCCCTTTACCAAACACCACATTTTTGACTGTTCCAAATTGAAAGAGTTTGCAGACGACATTTCAAAGTGTGATGAAATTGACAAATGATCATCTGATGGGACAGAAACCATTGTGTGAAAAGGAGAAATTGATCGTCACGAGCAATTTCTTCTTTTCCCGCAGTGTTTTCCCGTGTCGTCTGCAACAGACTGGTCAAATGTCATTATTGTTTGGTAATGGGTTAAGTTTTGCTATGTTAGGAAATTGCAAATGTTTTTTGAGAGCAAAGAGTACCTGAAAGCAAGATTGCCGCGCAAAAACTGCGAAACTAAGTAAAATGAGAAAGCAGTCGACAAGAATAGCCGGTAAAACGCGTTCTCCTTTAAAATTCAGGTATTAAATTTTGTGGAAAAGGCCTGTCTTGCTGATTAAAACATACTTATCATTTTGTCACACTTGTTTCTTAATGTTTTCAATCAGATGCAGCAACCTGTATAACTATAAAATAAACTGTTTATCGAATGCCTGATTTTCAACTGTCCTAAATCGAATGAGTGTTCAAACGACATTTCAAAATGTGATGAAATTGGAAATTAATCTTCTGATGGGGTAGAAATCATTGTGGGAAAAGGAAAAATGGCTCGTCAGGAGCAATTTCTCCTTTTCTCACAATGTTTTCCGGATTCGTCTGCAATAAAATTGTTAAATGTTGTTATTCTTTGGTAATGGGTTAACAAATAGGTCAAGATATATGCATGTATTGAGATAAATGTGTATAAGCACAATTCTGCCTCAATTGAATGACAAATGTCTTGTACAACTTTACTGTTGTATTTTAAGGCTTGGATAGATTGATATAGATTCATTTCGGTATAGGAAGCATAAACATAGTTTACAACATTACATAGAACGAAACTATAAGCATTATCAAATATTATTTCATGAAAACCATGAAATGCCCACCAACACCATGTATAACACACACACAAAGCATTAAGGCCATCTTTCCATTGTGGTCCTTGTTATTGGTGGCATGACATAGATAGACAAACCTTAACATACCAAGAGTTACAACTATTTATCAAAATAGAATTGTTCATCACAGTTATGATTAAATGGCAAATACGTGTTAAACTAGAGCTCAACATAGAGTAAACAGTGTTCAGAGAACCCAGATTTATGAAGCAACACGCTTGAGCTCCTATTAAACCCGATGATCATCTAACTCAGGGGAAGTAATCCTTTTTGAAAGTAGGTTATTATCCTTGAAACAGGGTTCGGATATCAATAAAAGATATTTAAACTAGAAATGTGGCCGTTTTACGAACGAATTCAACGCAGAAGACACGGTAGATTTAGCCCATTACCAAACAATATCGACATTTAACCACTTTGTTGCAAACGACTCTGGACAACATTGTCGGAAAAGGAGAAATTGCTATTAACGAGCATTTTTTCCTTTTCCCACCGTGTTTTCTACCCTATTGGAAGGTTATTTTCCAATTTTATTACATTTAGAAATGTCGTCTGCACACTCTTTCAGTTTGGGACAGTCTGAAATTTGGTGTTAGGTAAAGGGTTAAATCGAATCAAAACCGACCCGTTTTAACAGCATACATCATATCAGCGAACCATTTAGATAATGTCAGCCTCTGCATAAGAAAATGACCCCAACCCATTCTTAACCCTTTACCAAACGCAAAATTTTCGACTGTCCAAAATTGAAAGGGTTTGCAGACGACATTTCAAAATGTGATGAAATTGGAAAATGATCTTCTGATAGGGCAGAAAACATTGTGAGAAAAGGGAAAAAATGATCGTTACGAGCAATTTCTCCTTTTCCCACAGTGTTTTCTGAAGTCGTTTGCAAGTGGTCAAATGTCGCTATTGTTAAGGAAAGGGTTAAAAACAAAACATTTGAATTTTATCTAAAACAAGGACCGAAGGTTCAGTGTAAATCTTTTAAATCCTCTTAAAAAAGAAAGGTTTGCTATAGGATCGAACATGCCCTTCAATAAATAAGGTGCACTGTTTTTGTCAACGGGACACCGTCAGTTTATCAGCATGTTTAGTAAGCAAATGCTTATGTGAAATGATCTTGATGTTTATATATTTAACCCTAAGAATACTGGCTTATTTTCTAAAAGTAGGTTTTTGTGTCGTCTGCTTTCAAAAACCTTAACCATCTGCTTAATTTTGATGAGGAAAGTTACTCAGAGTAGCAAACAGGTTAGATCACAGAGCGGCTGTCAAATTATTTGGCGGCTGGCCTGGATCTAACCTGTTTGCATAAGGATGAAGTTAGTTTCAGCACCATAACGGTTTAAGTCCAGTTTTCACCGATAAAGCTTTATTTTTTATAGAACAAGGTCAAACCTGCAGCTGTGTACTACCAACTTCCTGTAGAGCCTCTATCTCGTTTTCCAGCCTCTTTATCAGGACCACTTCCGGTGGTAGATTTCCGCCTACTGAAAGATCAAGATGGCGTTATCTTTAAAGGTTAGTTATGATGTTTATCTGTCGCTAATCTGTTAACACACACCTTTGATATATGTTACCAGATTACATAGATTCGATCGCGTTCTGAGCTCAAGCCAGGCAAGGACTTCACGTGACTTACCCTTAGAATGCTGGGTAATTTTCTAGAAATTTATTTTGTGTCGTCTGTTTTCTTCATACTTAACTGTGATGATGAAGGATACACAGTGTAGCAAACAGGTTAGATCACATGCCAGTCGCCAATTTACTTGGCGGCTGGTCTGAATCTAACCTGTTCGCATAGCCATCAAGTCGGTTCCAGCACTATAAGGACCAAAGACTATGCGATCTAATGTAATCTACACCGTTTGTAAGTTGTTGGCAGTTTCAATTAACCCAGTCCCCACATCGGGTTTTGTGGCTGATCCAGAAATGGAAATCTTCAGAAGAGAAAATTTATAGAATGATGAACCATCTCTCGATTTTCAAGTTTTGTTATTACGTTAAAAATGTGCTCGCAATTAACAATTTCTTCTTTTTGCAAAATGGTCTGTTATAGGATCTAATGTTGAAATTATGTGTCGCTGTTTAAAACGTGTATTTGAACTATCGCTGGTAGTACATTTATTTCACACAAAACGGTTGAATCATCTGGCTGCTTTCCCACATTAACACAATTAATCATTGCTAAAAGACGATGATTATATATCGCGCTGACATGATAAAACATCGGGAAAAATGCTAGTCAGGGTTATATATATATGAGAGAATATAACCCATAGAATGCTGGGTAATTTTCTAAATAAAGATTTTGTGTCGTCCGCTTTCCAAAATCTTAAATGTCTGGTTGATTTTGATGAGGAAAGATACCCAGAGTAGCAAACAGGTTACATCACAGGTCGGCCTGGATCCAACCAATTTGTATAAGTATGAAGTCAGTTCCAGCGCAATAAGAAGTAAGCATTGAAATCGCTCAATAAACTTGACCTAGTTGGGTTTTCTTAGATCGAGATAATCTTTCTCTGAACCGTTTTATTACCGAGTTTTGAGATTTATCTGATGCGGGTCGTTATTGGGGTCAGACAACAATCCCAAATACTACAAACCTGTGCCAAGTTACTTCGTGTGCCGTTGTTACAAACGATATTAGGGCTGATTACCCCAAAACAATCAGGTACAGCTTTTGATATCCATAGATAGTCAACAAATACAAATACAAATAAACAAATATAAAAGTTTATTTGAAGTAAACAGGAAACCTGCCAACAATACAATCATACAAAGTCAATAATGATATAAAAGTAAATTCGATGTGCATATCATACTGCTTCTAAAAGATGAGTAACAATAATTGAAAGCTTTTGTGTAATAAATTTGTTATCATTTTGTAGAATAGTGTTAAGATTTTGCCTGGTAGGATAAGATGTATACCATGAATTGAGATAGATTTTTCGGATTTCACTTTATATTTCACAAATAAAGAATGCAAAAAAATTCGTCCTCGATCACTGTAATATCTTTGTTAAGAAAGCTGTATAGACATACTCTATCTTCTTTCTGAGTGATAAAATGTCGTCCTACGTCGATGTTCAGTTTGTGGTTCGAGCATCTAAACCTTGCTAAAGCTCGTTTATAATAAGACGGAAGATCAAGTTTAATACATCTCTCAGTGTTAAATAAAGAATTAAGATAACGATAAAACCTAGATCTGGACGAACTTATTATATCGTTGTTACAACAACGATGATTTTGGATATTGAAAATGCGGTTCTGCGAGCGTATATCGAAACAAAATCAATATACTTCAGTAAATTATCAGTCTGCATCTGAGTTCCATCAACATCTATGCTTTTATGACAGTACATACTTTAAATTGTATTCTAATGTTAAAATTTATTTGGAAAGAACTAACTTTAGGGTGGTTACCTGATTAGAATTCAAAAGACTTTATGTGGAAGGGAAGAAATTCTACCCAAACGTTTGACATTAGCTGTAAGCGTTGTCCAAACACTGCGACGCCCTCAATACGTTTACACCTTACTTAAATCTGTCTTTCATGAGATTCGAAAACACTGGTATCGATAATTCTCGTAAGTTCAAACAACATTATTCCTTATTTCTAAATCAAGAAAAGCTCTCGTAAGTTCAAAACAACAATCCCTCTTATTTTATAATCAAGATAAGTTCTCTAAGAAAAAAACAACATTTCCTCTTAAATCTAAACCAAGAAAAGTTCTCGAAAGTAAACAACAATATTTCCTCTTATTTTTAAACCAAGAAAAGTTCTCGTAAGTAAACAACAACACTTTTCTTAAATATAAGCCAAGAAAAGTTCTCGAAAGTAAACAACAATATTTCCTCTTATTTCTAAAACAATAAAGGTTCTCGTAAGTTCAAAATAACAATCGATGTAAAATATATATGTATAAACTAAGTACATTTACAATCTAACGACGGGATAAACTGCTTTGTTGAAGAAATCAGCTAAAGTTAAACCATGTAGTACTTCCGTATCGTGAGTAGACATGATACAGTTATTACATTATATAAAACGCCTTTTAAAAGATAGATATCTGAAGATGATTTAGTCGGCCGCAGAGGGCCTTCTTTGTGAGTCATGCCGTGAAAATAAACATACACCGCCTGTACAGTACAAATCGCCGTTATGGCTGATAAGGCGATATTAACGTATTATCCCATATTAGAATTTGTAGCTTGTCCAAATTGAAAGCAACAGCAGATTATTAATAACACGAATAAAACCCTGGTTTATATGATTTTTGGTAGATGTTGCTGTGAGAAATCGTTCATTGGAACAATGTTTCGGTCAGTAGTTCAAACTTATGATTTGTCAAAATCATTTTGGCCAATTAATCTCCTGTCGGTATGGTGAACATACGGATTCAGTGAAATATTGAACAAAAGAAACCATCACTGACAAGAAGACGAAATTCCTAGGGTAAATCGACCGACTCTTGAAACAACAGATACAGCTTGAATATCGTAGATCTTATCTTCGGTCCAAAACCTTCGGTAGCCAAGTGGTTAAAGTACTGAAATCACGAGGTCGTGATCTACAAGATTCGAAATCCGATTCTGTCAAGTTCTGATTTACAATGGATAGTCTACCAACCGAGCGGGGTAGGGATGTGGTGTTAGGATCTAACGTATCGTACAAAAACACATTACATTCATTATCGTTCTATGAAAGTATAATTTATTTCTCAGGGAATTAGGATTTGAACTTCTTTCATAAATGAAATAAGACAAATGATGTGAGACTTATCCTGTACCGAATGTTAAAGAAGTGTACTTTCTTTCTCGTTACATGTATATACAATGGGCACAGGTATATTTCTAGACAATGTTTAAGAAACAAAATTACCACATAAAACCATAAGTACCTATGGCACAACAATTATGTACACTCAACCCTTTAAATAGGTTGAATAAGTACATTCAAACCACGAGATGAGAGAGATTATGAACAAGGCAAGATTGAATAAACGATAACGTTTCTCCTATGTCATATTCATTTACAAAAATAGCCTCCTTGTTGAAAAGGCTTACATTTTTTCACGAGTAACGGTCTTAAATTTAGAATATACGTGATCCCTCACAAAACTGACCTACTGGAAGGACAAACAGTCCTATTTGTGATAAACACACATTCTTATAACAGGCGAGATTTCCCTCATAAAACTGACCTACTGGAAGGACAAACAGTCCTATTTGTAATAAACACACAGTCTTATAACAGGCGGGATTTCCCTCTGGATTTATATTTCATTTACATGTACAAGCATTATTCTTTTTCTTCTTTTTTTTTCATTATATATTTCCATTTTCATCACTTAAGAGTCAGAAGTTGCGGGAAACAACTGTGAGGAAAAGGAAACGAAATGCTTTTGAGATAAGGTATAGACTAATTAACGGCAAAAACCGTTAAGTTGCTGTCTATGTTTGCAAAACTAATGATATAAAGAATCGGTTTAAGACCGTAACTTGTCGCCTTTGAAAAACGTTATAACCCATCACAAACAGTAATTTTCGTACTCTTCATTCGTTGAGTGTCGCTGACCCAAATAACATGCATTTAAGCCATCCCCTTTCAGGTATTGAAACATATATGTTGAACTACCAGTTTCATGGTGACCAAGCTATCGAAATAGTCAAGGAGTCTGTAGAGGGATGGAATCAAGTATGCCTAAAGAAGAAATTGCACACTCAGGGCAAATTCTCTTTTGATCATACTTGGAAACTGCGTCTGCTCGCAATAAGCGTTTATTTGCCATTTGATAAATATAGTTTTATCGAACGCAATATTTCTTTATGATTTCGATTGATGATTACAATACTCTGTTTATCGACACACATATGTAAATCAACCAGAAGGGCTATTTCTAAATCACCATGCATGGTTAGTCCGATTGCTTCATTACTTGACGAAATTATTCAATAGATGTCATACGACAGATCACTACGGAAACGGTTTCCAGTGACATGCATGCGTTTAATTATGCATATAAATATTGGAGAAGTCGGGTGATTGGATGATTTCAATGGTGGAACTCTTGAATCGCTTACCTGGTTCTACCACAGTATACGGTTCTATCCTACAACGTTCCCGCGTCTTAGAATTCGAAAACGAGAACGCCCTTTTCAAACTTGGTGTTCGCACCGGTGACGGAGACGGTGTCTTAGTTGGTAGATCCCCGGGTAAATCATCCGAGTTAGCGCACTCCACCTCTTTAAAACTGTCCACACACACGGCGAAAAGTTCCCTGCATGAACTGTATGTCTCTGTTATTAGATCAAGTTGACCCTTTAGTTTACGGTTGTCGTCAACTAATGTACAAATCTCGCGAGATAAATCCGTGACGTCACGCTGAAAAACAAAAATGAAATGAGTAACCCTTTACCGAACATCAAATATTCGACTGTTCCGAAATGAAAGAGACGACATTTCAAACCGTAATGAAATAAAAAAAAAACTTCTGATAGGGCAGAAAACATTGTGTAACGAGCAATTTCTCCTTTTCCCAAATGTTTTCTGCCCTATCAGAACATTATGTTTCAATTCCATCACTGTTTGAAACATAGTTTGAAAACTCTTTCACTTTGAGGCAGTGGACAATCTGGCGTTTGGTAAAGGGTTTAACTTTGATTGATTTCCAACTGTAAATATCAAAAGTTCTTTCGGCTTACCTGAAGCTGATTGTTGAATGACATCAGCTCACTCGTCTCTTTGTCCCGCAATTCCCTGAGTTGGTTTAACTCCCGAGACAATATCCGGACAGATTTATCCTCCCCTGTTAATATGGTGGAAATATCCTCGATTTGAATATTATTTCATATAACATGTAAAGGTTATCTAATTATAGTGTCACATCTATTGAAAGGGTCAGTCAGTTCTGGCTTATGAGACACTTTCAATGATTTTACCAAGTACCTCTCAACTTCTATCACTATGCCAGGCGCCTAGCGGATATAGGTCGGTAACCATTGATTTATCTAGCTAGCGGCTCACACACCGGCCATTTCGGAAATAGTCCTACGAGAAACATTCAACAAATTAACAACAACGGTTTCTTTATTCTTGGTTACTTTTTACATCGATTGTGAAAGACTTAGCATAACCACCTTCGATTCGGCTTCCTGGATAGACAACCTGTATTCGCGCCGAATATGGATTAATGAATTGTCGATCAGAAAACCCCACTACTCATTAGATTCGAACCAACAACCCTCGTGTTCCGATGCCCACGCTCTATTTCTGAACCACTGTCCATCTAACAAATTTTGTAGTGAGTCACTTGGTAAACATCATTTCATATTTCATTTCATATATTTCCATATTCGACAAAGAGCTTTGCTTTAGATCAGATTTTAAAATTAAGAAATATACTTTGAATGTATTAAAATGTTATTTGATTACAGGATCACACTAGTGTATGTAGAAATGAATTATGTCCGAAATGAAGTCAAGTATGCTATGAATATGCCAAACAAGCACGTGACAATAGCATTCAATATACAAACTTCTTTCATAACATATAAACCTTATTTGAATTTCTTGTGCTGCAACATTCTCAATATCAGATACTGGGTAGTGAAGCTATTTTGTCAGCCATATACCGATTTTAACCATTGTTTTATATATATTTATATTATTTTTTCTCTAATGGACTCATTCAAAGCAAACAAAAAGTTATTACACGTTTCCTTGGTGACTTCTTACTTAACGGACACAATGAAATAAAAACTTAAAATAAAGATAAAAAGACACGTTATTGGGATGATTAATGTCTCCATTCGTCTCAATGTTGTTTCTTGAGTAAAGTCCAACAGGTAATAAATAGGAGTATATATGGGGGAAGTTGTTATGGCGTTTCCAGAGTAATACTTCCACAACGATTAGAACGACTCATCTCTCGGAATGATAATTCCTTCGGTGACAGTGAGGCCAAACTGTTGCGGAAATATGCCTCTATTCCACCTTGGTTGTAAGTATAAAGTCGCACTTGACCCCTTTTAAAAAAAAACAAACTTTCTTGTGCAGAGGATTTTAAACGAATATGATAAATCTGATGAATTACTTTTGAAGAAAAATCGTATGTGCAAGGAACAGAATGAAATGCTCTTCAAACGTCATACCTTGCAGAGGCTGGTAGTGTATTTTGGTCCCTTCTATCGGCAGTGAGCGTCTACTGAGACTTTTCGAGTAGACGTAATCTGTGTCACTGACGATATGGTGTTGACATTTCTTCAAAGCAACTTGTAGACCGAGATTCTGGGCATCACTAGCCTGCAGCATCGACCTTAAATCTTCAATGATTTCCTGAAATATAAACATTGACATGCATTGTATTAAATCTTTATTTTGTACCGTTATAAGAGAACATAGGTCCTTCCATATAGTTGATGAAATCAATTAAAAGCTATCTATTCCCCTAATAGTTATGTATCATTGCAGGGGGGAAAAAACAAGAAATCATTGGCGGACAATGAATTTGTTAGTGAATTCAGATACGAACCCTCTGATAGTATATATATAATTTACTGTAAAGGTTTCACTCACAAGCCCTTAGGAAACGATATATTAAATAAACGAGCCGTAGCTCTTCAGGTCAGCTTCGCCATATCATTACACTTTAGATAGACCTTATGAACAGGATCTCGTAGTTCTTGGACTGTTATTCATAAAAAGCGTCCTTTGTGAATGCATTCTTCATATACAGACCAGTATTTTTGGGCTTCCTAGGTTACTTGAATAGTAGAGCAGTCACCGTGAGATAAGTCTGATAATATCTGTATTATGACAAATTGTAAGTGCGTTGTGTTACAGTTACTTTAATGGCATTGGATGTGATTCCATGTAATCACCTTTAGACTCTGCGACTCCTCTTTGTGAAAGGTAACCTCGTACTGCATGAGGTCGATCTGCTCTCGCATCTCACTAAGTCGGAAACCAGACAACCTCAACTTGTCCCAATTCTTAAATAACTGCGCGTCGTGAATACAGTTATGCGTTTTCGAGTTCACCATTCGTCTCTGAAACTCCTTCCGGCGCCGCATATTAGACCCGCTGTCAGTTTTAGCCACGCCCCCGTTCTTGGTTTCCGGTCCGTTCACGTTTATTGTGCGGAAGTTCTGGTTCACCAGGAAACCAGTGTAGTCCCCGTACGAGGCAAAGTGCTCGCAGAGTCTGCCATGGAACTCGCTAAACGTAAGGTCCTTCTCTGGGACCCCTGTCGGGTTCAAGTCTCTAAGGTAGAGTACGTCAGTGAGAAGCTTGAACTCCTCAGACGTTATCTTACCTGGAACAAATCGAAATCAATGGCCGATATATAGATCAAGTAGCTTAGTTTAGTTTAACCCTTTCCCAAACAACAAATTTTGGACTGTCCCAAATTGAAAGAGTTTGCAGACGACATTTCAAAATGTGATGAAATTGGACAATATTCTTCAGAAGAAGTGGAAAACCTTGTTACGACCAATTTTTCTTTTTCCCACAACGTTTTCTAAAGTCGTCTGCTAGAAGCGGTCAAATGTCGTTATTGTTTTGCAAAGGGTTAAAACGATATCGGTGATACGATAACAATGTCATCAAACAATATATGGCTTAGAGAGGCAATATAGAAGTTTGCGAGAAGAATGCATCCCTTTCTTGTCCTCTGAATATATAACAAAACATAATTGTATCAGAACTTAAGCACATAGGCCCATAGTTCAAAATTTCAAACACATATATACACATACATGCATTAAACATGAATAAACAACGAACGAACGAGAATGAAGTCAATCACGTACAAATTACAATATATTTGAGATTGTTCGAATTATTAGCTCATGCGTGTGAGAGTGGATAAAAATGACCTTATATACATTTAATAGATTCATAAACATGATTTAACATGAAAGTATGGAGCCCATCACGTACAAATTTCGATATTTTTTAACATTTTTCAAAGTAGAAGTGCATACTTTTGAGAGTGGATAAAAAGGCCTTACATCCACGTAATGTATGAAAACTAACTATTCTGTCTAGACCTAAATTGCTTTCCCTCAAGTTAGGAATGTTTACTAATGTTTCATTTTGTGTTATTTATGTTTTTCTAACATTTTTAGTGACATCTAAGTCCAACGTTACACCCATTACCTCTCGCCTTGGTGTCAATACTCTGGAAGATGTCCTGTAGATACTGGTCGATGTCGCTACACAACACAAGAATCTCGCTCTTCTTGCTCCCCGTATTTCCGTACTGATAAGCCAGTGTGTTCGACAACCATTTCGCCTTCAGTTTAGGTGATCTTCCCACCCGAGGGGATTTTGGTGGTAACGTCATTGCGAGTCTAACAACAGAAGGGGCTGTCCCCTATTGTCAATATACCCCACTCGTACCAGCTGCACTATCGCTTAGTTAATACAAGAGTTTTGTCCCAAAACGTAAAACTGGGTAAATAGCCTATGACCTATGAAACAATATTTTAAAACATAGTAAAACACTACGCTGTCATGAGAATACAACCTCTGCACTATTTATTAGCGATGTTTTGACCCTTTATCAAACGACAGATTTTCGACTGCCCAAAATTGAAAGAGTTTTCAGACGACATTTCAAAATGTGATGAAATTGAAATATATTCTTCGGATAGAGCAAAAAACCTTGTGGGAAAAGAAGAAATTCCTCTTAGCAAGACATTTCTCCTTTTCCCACAATGTTTTCCAGAGTCGTTAAAAGTCGTTACTGTTTGGTAATGGGTTAAAGTGCTATTTTCACGAATCGTGTAGCACACAATTCGTCAGAACAAAGGGACAAGCACTCGGGAAAAACGAGTGGCGAACATCTAATTACAATAGTCGGGAGATTCACATAACAATTCTGTCATTTTTCAAACAACAACAACAACGCGAAAACTCAATATGGAGAGTTTCTCCAATTTCATTGGTCCCCGACGATTTACGAAATTCACCACGGCATTTTTTGGCCAATTCGATTTAACGCTGATTGTAAGCAAACTTGTTGTCTTAATTCTTTTAAAAGCATCATATGTAAATATCAACGAATCATTCGTCTTAAATGGAAATATTTCCTGTTAACTTTAACGAAATAATGTCTTCTATATATTTTTTTCTTCGAAAATTTCAAGGACAAATGTTTGACGTAAAAAAAAGAATCTTTGTAAGATTTCTTCACGATTCCCATCCTTAGGGCTTGTGAAGGTGCACGAATGTGTCCGAAAATTATGTAATCAAGTAACACCGACCTCTTCAAAACGGTTTCCAAGTAATCGCTGAAACAATTATAGATACCGAATATCCCACGCTTGTGCTCTAGTGATTTCAGATTGTAAACCCTGTGTTTTCAGTAACATGGACTTGCATACCCTGCGCCTGAAACGATGTACCGCTTCGGTATTCCCTTTGCAAAAAAACGTTTATCTGACGAAAAAGTCTAATTCATACGGTAGCATACGACTCTAAAATAATACGTGTATATGAAGATGAAACCAAAGTTATTCAAATCAGGTTATTCTTTAGTCCTTAGAATGCTGGGTAATGTTCTAAAAAATGGTTTGTATATCGTCTGCTTTCCACAACCTTTAATTATCTGCTTAATTTTAAATAAGAAAACATACTCAGAGTAGAAAACAGGTTAGATCACATACTAGACGCCAATTTACTTAGCGGCTTGCCCTGGTCCAACCTGTTTCCATTTAGAAGCGTTTTTGCGAGCTCACTTAGCACTATGTTTGATTTCTCTTCGTGTCCGACATTCACCATGCGTTAACACTAGAAACAATCACAATTTCACAACAAAAACAAAATCAGGCCGCACACTGCCGTAAATCGATTACTTAGAGGTTCCGAAAGGCTGCAATTATATCATTTGCCGAAAAAAGATTCCGCAAATCGACAAAACGTCGTCGTGTCGTTAATTTCACAAAAAAACTTTAATTTCAATCGCAATGTGTGCAGACATAGGTTTTATAGTATGTCTTCTGTAGTTTAAAGGGAATTGGTCTACAATGGGCACATTTTTATTGGGTAAGCTAAAAATCAATGTATTTGTATAGGAATGATATTGTTATGAAATAATTCCTCAAGAACTGATGTCGTTTGAGGTGTGCGTGAAGTTAAATATAGGATTATGTATGTCAAACTGAATAAATGGCTCCCGAACCTTTATTATTGCTATTTATCGAAGTTCCTTAAGAAACTCACGGGGGAAGTCGAATATTTCGCGCACGCCTATATCCACGTGGCTGCCATGTGACTGCGCGCGATTATATCCCATGCTAGCCGAACGGTTCGGGCATATCCGTTGCATTTTCAAAAATAATATCGTTCTGATCATCATCGATATCTAAGAAGATTATTTCAACCCTACATGCACAATCCAGGACTTATTCTTTCATTGTTGGTAATTATGTACGACACTTCACACCACAGACATGATTATTTTGACTTTAACGGACCTTCCACGGTAGACAACTTCACCTAAATACTTCAAATTAATTGAAAAACTACTGTTGACGACAAATCGGTATAATTTCCTTTTGATTTTACACTGGTTTACTTGCGTTATAGTCCTTTTAAATTAAGTACGTCTAAACTTAATGAAATACCCTTCGACTTTTGACTTCTTGATTTCTTGAACATTTATTTAAACAACACTTTCGAACGAAATCTGATTAAGAATGATTTCAATATGATAATAACCATATCCAGTAAGGCGAGTTTTTCTTACACATGTTAGAACGAGAAAACTGTTCAACGTATATGCCAAACTTGTACTATGTTTTAACCCTTTACCAAACACCAAATTTGTTACTGTCCCAAATTGAAAGAGTTTACAGACGACATTTCAAAATGTGATGAAATTGGAAAATAGTCTTCTGATAAAGTAGAAATCATTGTGGGAAAAGGAGAAATTGCTCGTCGCGAGCAATTTCTCCTTTTCCCACAGTGTTTTCTAGAGCTGTGGGCTACAAAGTGGTCAAATATCGTTATTCTTTGGGAGAGGATTAAACATACTTCAAATTAAATCACAATTTATATCCATCACTTTTTCAAACACCACTTCTCTCTCGCGTATTTGCTCTGTTTTGAAGCGATTAATTTATTCCATCAACAAGTAAAACAATTCTAAAAATACACGTCTCTCACGTACGGAGGTATCTTAGACTGGAGGAACCGCCCAGCTGTAGGGTTTTCCCTCTAGCAGTGATATCCTAATAAACCACTTCCTTCGTAAAAACGTCCCTCTAACGAACCAGCTCATTGAATCATTTTAACCCTATACCAAACGCCGAATTTTCGACTGTCCCAAATTGAAAGAGTTTGCAGAAGACACTTCAAATTGTGATGAAATTGGAATATAATCTTCTGATAGGGAAGAAAAACATGTGGGAAAGGGAAAAAATGCTTGTTACGAGCAATATCTCCTTTTCCCTCAATGTTTTCTAGAGTCATCTGCAACAAAAAGGTTAAATGTCGTTATTGTTTGGTAATGGATTAAAGTATAAACTATAGAACAATAAAGCAATGGTTCCTGTTGGTCCAATGTTTCCAAGAAAAACCGAATTTGAATGTAATTGCTCTTTCTTTACAAGTATCGCTTGCTTTTATTTTGATTTGAAGCAGCCACATAACGCGATTGTTGTGTATTGGGCTGTGCTTATCCATATTCTGAGAAATTTCCCCGTGTTGTGTGTTTGAGCTTCGGCCATCGCATGTCAAATCAAACATTACTCCGCAATGACTTTCGTAGATGACATATCAATACATACAAAGCTCTTGCTTAGAATATCATTTCAAACTCATCAACAAAGACTTCAGACGATTACGTCACAAGTGTCATAAACTTGACCAAAGAAGTGCGAGATTATTCAGAATCATCGGTTAACCATTACCACAAGAAATACAGAATAACGACAAAAGAATTATCCACCAGAGGTTAGGATTGGCTCGTGTGAATCCATGAATCTGATAAGCAGCAGAGAAATGGACAGACTGCGATTTTTAAAACCTGTAACAATCTTTTAGTCATATTGCAGTGGTCAGTGCGTCCTTCAAGAAAAAAGCCAAACACTCTTTTGCTTATAGATAATCATATACACCCCTTTAACAAAAATGTATTTGAAAAAAAGGATTTAATTATCATTTTGACATTACATTCTGATGAGAGCAATTGATAAGGTAGAAAAACAAGATCTACAACAACAATCGATGATTGAAACCGTTGTGCCAAAAATAATGCATGCCTTCAACGGCATGATTTATTCAGACATTCTTAAAAGCACCATTTAACTTATTCGCTTTTCTGTACATTGGCAAATGTTTGCTGTTCACGACTTTAAGAAGGCATGATCTGATGGTAAGAGCACTGGGGCTTATATCACAAATCTTTGTAACAGTACACAGACCTATGTATTCACAATTGTCGAAACCCTTGAATCCTGTTATTTGAAAATGAAAAATAAACACCCGTCATCCCGATACTTCAATAGCAGTGCGGCACTACAATAACAATTCAAAACGTAGCGCACGCGCTAAAGGTAAATACCACAATTTTTCGCAATTTATGTTCTTAGGTTTGCACTTTGAAACCTGAAACCTGCTGAGATCGATACTTTTTGTATCCGTTCATATTGGGAAGGAAATGCCAAAAGGGAAGGTTTCTGTAGAATTCTAGCAGATTTTCATCGAAAACGACGTCGACCTGATACTATTGACATATTTTCGCAAAACTTTTCAACAAAACGTATCTCAGTTGTTTGATCTCCAAAACGTGTAGCGGTCCTTATGATGCAACTGTTAACAACTGCAAACTTACAACTGTAGTATGAAATAAGATAGAGCATGTTTACGTTTTATGTTAGGGAACATACACTTTGTTTATTGTACTTTTTCTGATGGACACTTCAATAATAGTGCTATTCAATAACAGTTCAGTTTTGAACTGCTATTGTAGTGCAGCACTGGTATTTCAGTAACGGGATGATGGGTGTGAAAATAGACATGTGTTTTAAAAGTATGATAAGTGTTTTACAGGATGGACTCATTCCATTTACGTTTAAAATGGCGCTTTTCTGACATACTCTTTTTCTCTGTAAATCCACGTTTACAAGGAAATCTATTGTATGAACCTATGTGAGAGAGTCCCCTATAGAACTTGTTATTACAAAGCTTGTTTTCCCATTAATTTTAACCCTTTACCAAACGCCACATTTCCGACTCTCCCAAATTGAACACGTTTGCAGAGGACATTCAAAATGTGATGAAATTGAAAAAAAAAAATTGATACGACAAAAGACATTGTGGTAAAAGGAGAACTTGCTCATGAAAGTACAATATTGCAATGTGACATGTCATTGGAAACGTATCGAATGGTGTGTTACTTTGCAATTCTGTTACGTCCAATATTTAAATAAACGGAATTGTTGTTTTAGACTTACACAAATTTTAAGCGTAAACCTTTTAGTAAAACGGTACCCTGGGCAACTGACCTTCATTACTGATGGGATGTGCATTGTAACACAACTTTAAACATCAATCTAATAAACTTACACAAAAGGGGCCCGTTTTACTAAACAACTTACGGAAAATATTTGCGTAAGTTAAAACTGATAAACACGGATAGTATCTTCAATAAAGATCGGAGAGACGATTCCAATGATGTGTCACTTTGCAATATTGCTTCATCCAATATTGAAATAAGAGGAAGTGTTGTTTTAGACTTACGCAAATCTTAAGCGTAAACTGTTTAGTAAAACGGTACCCTGGTCCGTGCGTAATTAAGCGTAAACTGTTTAGTAAAACGGTACCCTGGTCCGTGCGTAATTGAGCGTAAACTGTTTAGTAAAACGGTACCCTGGTCCGTGCGTAATTAAGCGTAAACTGTTTAGTAAAACGGTACCCTGGTCCGTGCGTAATTAAACGTAAACTGTTTAGTAAAACGGTACCCTGGTCCGTGCGTAATTAAGCGTAAACTGTTTAGTAAAACGGTACCCTGGTCCGTGCGTAATTAAGCGTAAACTGTTTAGTAAAATGGTACCCTGGTCCGTGCGTAATTAAGCGTAAACTGTTTAGTAAAATGGTTCCCTGGTTTTTCAAATTCCATTCATCATAAAACAACCCATGAACTCAGAATTCAGAATGTTTTATATGTTTTATATGTTTTATATGTTTTATATGTACAAAAGGGTCTCCGGCCCAAAATACATATCATAAGGACTTTGCGTCCAATAGCAAACATTGTTATGTCCTTGATTAAATGAACATTTATAAAATTAAAAAAATACAAAATACAATATCATTCCGAGATCTTTCAAAAACCATGTACGTGAAGGGAGTAAATAGGTTTATTCGTCCTTATCTCATTATCAGTTGTGTACGGTTTTTATGCCGAGTACGCCCCATTAAACTTCTAACAGTCCCAACACCTGCTTCAATAAACCGAGTTATTCTAGGCCACTCAAGAGCCCGAGCTTAAAACATAGATTTACAAAAAAGAAGTAAATGTAAGACATTTGATAGAATACGAAGCTTTTCGTTGTGCTGTATTTTAAGTTTCGAAGCATTGATCAACTTGCATGTTTTATCATGTCAAGAATTGATGATAAGCATCAGAATATGTGCTCTAGTGTATGTGACTTAATGTATGTGATCAATTATGTGTTCCCTACTGTAAATGCCCAAGTGTATATGCCTTAATGTACGTGCCATAGTGTATGTGCCCTAGTATATGTGCCCAAGTGAATGTGCCATAGACTATGTGCCCTATTGTATGTGCCCTATTGTATGTGCCCTATTGTATGTGCCCTATTGTATGTGTCCTAATGTATGTACCCTAGTGTATATGCCCTAGTGTATTTGCCCTAGTGTATGTGCCCTAGTGTATGTGCCCTAATGTATATGCCCTAGTGTATGTGCCCTAGTGTATATGCCCTAGTGTATGTGTCCTAGTGCATATGTCCTATTGTGTGTGCCCTCGTGTATATGCTCTAGTGTATGTGCCCTAGTGTATGTGCCCTAATGTATGTGCCCTAGTGTTTGTGTCCTAGTGTATGTGCCCTAGTGTATGTGCCCTAGTGTATGTGCCCTAATGTATGTGCCCTAGTGTATGTGGCTTAGTGTTTATGCCCTAATGTATGTGCCCTAGTATATGTGCCCTAATGTAGGTGTCCTATTGTATGTGCCCTAGTGTACGTGCCCTAGTGTACGTGCCGTAGTGTATATGGCTTAGTGTTTATGCCCTAATGTATGTGTCCTATTGTATTTCCCTAGTGTAAGTGCCCTTGTGTATGTGCCCTAGTTTATATGGCCTAATGTATATGCCCTAGTGTGTGTCCTATTATATGTGCCCTAGTGAAAATGCCCTAGTGTATGTGCCCTAGTATATGTGCCCTAATGTATGTGCCCTTGTGTATATACCTTAGTGTATGTGCCCTAGTGTATGTGCGCTTGTGTATGTGCCCTAATGTATGTGATCTATTATAAGTGTCCAACTGTAAATGCACCAGTGTATATGCCTAAGTGTACGTGCCTTAGGGTATATGCCCTAGTATATGTGCAGAGGCGTATGTACCATAGTGTATGTGCCCTATTGTACGTGCCCTATTGTATGTGCCTTAGTTATGTGTCCTCAAGTATGTACCCTATTGTATGTGCCCCAGTAAATGTGTCCTAGTGCATGTACCCTAGTGCATGTACCCTAGTGTATGTGTCCTAGTGTATGTGTCCTAGTGTATGTGTCCTAGTGTATGTGTCCTAGTGTATGTGTCCAGTGAATGTGTCCTAGTGTATGTGCCCTTGTGTATATACCTTAGTGTATGTGCCCTAGTGTATGTGCGCTTGTGTATGTGCCCTAATGTATGTGATCTATTATAAGTGTCCAACTGTAAATGCACCAGTGTATATGCCTAAGTGTACGTGCCTTAGGGTATATGCCCTAGTATATGTGCAGAGGCGTATGTACCATAGTGTATGTGCCCTATTGTACGTGCCCTATTGTATGTGCCTTACTTATGTGTCCTCATGTATGTACCCTATTGTATGTGCCCCAGTAAATGTGTCCTAGTGCATGTACCCTAGTGTATGTGTCCTAGTATATGTGTCCTAGTGTATGTGTCCTAGTGTATGTGTCCTAGTGTATATGCCCTAGTTTATGTGCCCTATTGTATATGCCCTATTGTATATGCCCTAGTGTTTGTGCCCTTGTGTATGTACCCTAGTGTATGTGCCCTAGTGTATGTGTCCTAGTGTATGTGCCCTAGTGTATGTGCCCTAGTGTATATGTCCTAGTATATATGCCCTAGTGTATGTGTCCTAGTGTATGTGTCCTAGTGTATGTGTCCTAGTGTATGTGTCCTAGTGTATGTGTCCTAGTGTATGTGTCCTAGTGTATGTGCCCTAGTGTATGTGCCCTATTGTATATGCCCTTTTGTATATGCCCTAGTATATGTGCCCTAGTGTATGTGCCCTAGTGCATATGCCCTAAGTTTATGTGCCCTAGTGTGAATGTCCTAGTGTTAATGTCCTAGTGTATATGCACTAGTAAATATGCCCTAGTAAATATGCCTTTGTGTATGTGCCCTAGTGTATTTGCCCAAATTTATGTGCCCTAGTGTATGTGTCCTAGTGTATGTGCCCTAGTGTATGTGCCCTAGTGTATATGCCCTAGTGTATATGCCCTTGTGTATATGCCCTAGTGTATGTGCCCCTGTGTATGGGCCCTAGTGTACGTGGACTTGTGTATGTGTCCTAATATATGTGCCCTTAAATACGTGATCTAGTGTACGTGCCCTAACAAATGTGCCCTTGTGTATGTGCCCAAGTGTTTGTGCCCTAGTGTAGTTTACCAAGTGTATGTGCCCAATTGTGTGTGCCCTAGTGTATATACCCTTGTTTATGTGCCCTTATGTATGTGCTCTGGTGAAGGTGCCCTAGTGTATGTGCCATAGTGTATGTGCCCTAGTGTTTGTGCTCTAGTGTTAGTGTCCTAGTATAAATTCTCTAGTGTATGTGCCCTTATATATGTGCCCTAGTATAAATGCCATAGTATAAGTGCCCTTGTTTAAAATGCCCTAGTATAAATGCTCTAGTTTTTCTTTATTGTTACGGTAGAAAACAATTTAGTCCAAAAAGTTAAAATCTCGATCCCTGAGAGAGTCTCTTTAAGATCTATTTTTGAAAACGAAATCAAAGTGACGTCATTCTCACCGGAAACAATATGGCGGCATACAAATTGGACCAGCTGATTTATTTAAGAAGAAACTCTTTTGGAATTTTCTTGATGACTTGCACCTTGAATCTGGCTATTAGTTTGTATACAATTATCCATTTGGAATAATTGAGACGTCCTTTTACACAGTATTCAACACCTCACTATGAGGAAAGTAGTCAAAATGCCCTAGACGCTATTGTGACACAGGATGAAACTTTTTTTGGCCACAAACTTCCTGTGCAATAACAAACATTTAGTTGACGCATTTATTTTCGCATACTGCTGAATTCAGTTTGAACAAATCAGACATTTTCATTAAAAAATGTGTTTTATTACGGTCGAGTTGATATACTCAGAGTGTTTTAAGAGTATATACGTAGAGGCTTATACAGAGAAATGGTCGCAGACAGTGATCAGTTGTAATTTTTTTATTCTAAGGATTCGTCTTAGTGTGCTTGGTAATATTTAGTAAAAGATTTTTGTGTCGTCTGCTTTTCAAAACCTTAACTTTCTGCTTCATTTTGATGATGAGAGATACTCAGAGAAGCAAACAGGTTGGACCATAGACCAGCTGCCATCTCACTCAGCGGCTGGCCTCGATCTAATTGTTTGCATAAGCACGAAGTCGGTTCCAGCACCAAAAGGGTTAAAAGAACATTTATGCACCGTTCCAAATCAAAATTGTTTGGGCAATATTGTTTATTTGGAATAACTAAGGGAAAACTATTCCAAACAACATGAGTAAATTTGATGGAAATGTGATATTGCCCGTATCACATTTTATTGACTTAAACTCTAAGTTCCTACAAAACTTTCATAGAGACACGTGATGTCACTAGGACAGCGTAATGTAGGCCAGGTAAACATGCGCAGGAAGAAAATATTGTTCCTATGTTAGCATATCAATAAAGTTTACGTTTGCAAAATTGTCAATATGTATAAACAAAATCTCCAACACTTTCATGTCAATTAGCAATTGAATTGTTTTTACATAATTACGTGAAGAGTTACGTGTATTCCGATTGAACACAGTCTTCAGCAGTTTTCTTGTTCAGGCGGGGAATCACGTGACCAATATTTGCGGTCTTATATCCAAATAATATTGCCGCACCGATGACAGAATAGGTATTTTTGCTTTTTTTAACCGACTTTATCCAATGAAAGCCACATAGAGCATGGGTAATCATATACAAAGAGAACCGACAAGTTAATGGCCAACTTATGCGGAGTAAACAATGTGGCTATCATTGGCAAAAGTAGGTGAGACAATCAAAATAACCTATTCCGTCAGGGCGCTGCCATCTTGATCTAAGAGCGTAAACATTGTTTACTTGACTCCCTTCACCTGTTATTAGATTAACAAACCATTAGCGTCGTACAAACAGATGAGTTCAAATGATAGCTATATGTAATGATATCAGAATAATAAGGGATGAGCAACATATAGTGGGGTAATAATGTTATTTCTCAAAATACTGCCGTTATAGATGTATGAAGCCATGTTTATAATATCGTGTTTGCTTCTTTTATAACCCAAACAAAAATTGTGCCTTTCATGAGAACACTTCACAGCAGAATGGTTTACCGCTGTCGGGAATCGAACCGTGGCCGTCCGATCTAAAATTTCTGTTACGTACATCCAATCCCTGACACTGAATTGAGAGAGAGAATTGTAAGATGTGTTCTAGCCTCTTGGAGATCAGGGAAAGATGCGCATGTACATTCTTTAGCTACATGTAACATCTTCACTGATTCTTTAAAGGCCCATAAAAGGAGAGTAATGCTATATCAAACTATATTATTTGGTAAACTTTTGGAAAGAATCAAATAGTTATCACCAGAAAACACCATCAGCACAACTTAAATGTGAAAGTAAACCAGAAATAACCCAGATAAGCAAGTTTTTTAATTCAGATTTCATGAATCTTCACCTCTGACCTTGACAGTTGATACAAACATTTTTGAACAGACCAATCAGAATCCGTTATTTTAAATATGTAAACATATGGGGTCTTCCTCCATCATTAAGAGTCGGGCATCGCTACATAACTGAAATAATGTTGATGTGATGTAAAACCCATATAAAAAAAAAATGTAAACAAAGAGGTTGATGATAAACATGATTGAACTGGAGACAACTATATTTCAAGCACAAAATAACTTATTTTAAATGAGTCTTTTGAATAGGGTCTGAATGCATTCCTAAACTAATTTCCATTACTTTTATGAACATAATAAAAGAACTACATATATTTTTTCAGTAATTTATTTGTACTCCTCTCCTTTGATGTGCCTTTAAATCATATATTGCTGGTACTCATTAGGTCCCTCACCACGAATATGACTTGTATAGGGTTTTTTTTAATAGTGTAGGTAAATATCTGTCTATATCCCTATCTATACCGCTAGCTTCCTACCTGTCAATATTGAATTAATTTGAGTTAAGGTATTTCACCCCAATGGAGAAAGTCGAAGATTAAACTGAACAGATGCCGTTATAAAATCAAGTATTATACATTGTATTAAAAGAATGTCTATGGATTGACATTTCTATTTGTCACCTTTCACCCATGTAATTTTAATTTCAATGTAGAATTGATAGTTAAGGTAAGGTACTACCTATGAATATAATTAGATTTGTTTGATATTCATTTTGTAAATATAAATTCTAAATCAGACAACTTCGGAAAAGTGGGTTGGTGAATGCCTTTGAAATGATAAATGCCTTCGTGTTTTTCTTTTCATTTATTCTTTAACCAAAGAAAATACAAGCTCTCCATCATTTAAATCTTAAATCTTGTTGGTATTCATTATGTATGTGTCAACGAATAGGACATGTACAGTGGTTTTAGAAATAGTATAGGTAAAATTCACAAGTATATCCCTTTATCTATACCTCCAGCTCAGTTAGAAGTTCTAACAAGTCAATATTGAATTAATTTGAGTTAGAACCAATCCAAGGTTATTTACTAAATCAGTCATTGACTTAACCCATAACAAAATAATAACATCGTATGACCAGTTTGTTGCAAACGACTTTGGAAAACAATGTTGGAAAAGGAGAAATTGGTCTGAACGAGCAATATCTTCTTTTCCCACAGTGTTTTCTGCCGTATCAGAAGATTATTCTTCAATTTCATCTCATTTTGAAATGTCTTCAACAAACTCTTTCAAATTGGGACAGTTAAAAATGTGGCGTTTGGTAAAGGGTTAATCATATATAGTCGTCAATATTTGTATCGCGCCGAGTCCTTCTATTCTACTATCGATCTCCCCTATTTTGTACATAGGTGTGAATTTCTTTCACAACATAAAGCACGTATAGCTTCATTTCGTTAGAAAGAAGTGAATATGAATACAGAACGTCTATTTATATGAAAGAAATGAATAGATTAGCAAATCACAAATAATCAATAGTTTAATAGAAGGGAAAACGAGCCACTAGAAAATGTTACTTCTTTCAAATTTACTTGGACCTTATTAAGACGTACATGTAAAAGTGTTCATGATAAAAGGTTTACAAAATGATAAAATTTTGAAACAAATATGTTATGAGGAATATTATGAATTGACGTTTTAGGCCCCTTTCTCCTTAACCCTTTACTCCTTCAAACCTCACTTTAACGCATGTGCTGAATAATTCCATAGAAACCATTGTGACAAATGGACCATTTACTGTTTAGGAGCATTCCAATGCTTTTTTCTACATCGCTATTTACTAATTATCTAAAAGGAAAACACTTTTGTCTTGTTAATGTCTTTTTTAATGCATTTAATTTCGACCACTCTTAATCTTTTATATTGGGAATTGGATCAATGACCACTAATAGCTTTGAAACATTATTCTCAGATTATTCTGCCCTATGAGGTGTCCCCGAAAAGAATGGTTTCAAATGTCGACGGGATCTAAAATGTATATGTAAAGACGTAGCGATAAAGTATTTCTATAGAAAGTAGACATGAGGAGTCTTGGAGATATTGCTGATGAATTAAAGACTCGCTTTTAAATCTCTCATTCTCTAGTATAAGATGCGACCTTTTGGTTGAAAAGTGACGACATATAATGTAAAGGTTTTTTCCCAAGTAAAAAGTCGCATTTTACTCTAGCGCGGTTGAAAAGGAATATTTGGGCGTATAATTCACGCTGCTTTACTTTATCCATTCAAATATAGTTTGCGATCGATGTATCATGGGATGATTTTGAAAAAAAAACTATGTTTTATATTCGTTGAATAAGGAATGTCCCTAAGTAGTTCAATATATTAAAAACTGTGTGATCAATAATAGACGTGTATGTTGTGTCACTTTAATTTGTTGTACAAAATAGTTATGAGTTATAGAAACAGATATGGATATGCGTATGTTGTCGAGCATTTACGATGATAAAACAGAGCTATGACGGGGATAGAAACCACGAAGCTTGAAGAGCTCATACGGAGACTGCCGAAGAACAGCGGAATTGACCCGAGACTTGTCGAAGCAGCGAAATCGGAACTTAACGTCATCAAATTCCGGACAGATCCTTACAACCAACGCCAGGTACAGTAAGAAAAACGATTGAATATTTATGGACTCGGGTAAAAGTATTGTCACTGACATATAGTGTATTTATGACTTTAATCCTTTCCCAAACAATAACGACATTTTACTTCTTTGTTGCAGACGACTTAAGAAAACATTGTGGGAAAAGGAGAAATTGCTCGAAACGAGCAATCTTTCCTTTTCACACAAGGTTTTCTCCTCTTTCTGAAGAATATTTTTCAATTTCATCACGTTTTGAAATGTCGTCTGCAAACTCTTTCAATTTGGGACAGTCGAAAATGTGTTTTTGGGAAAGGGTTAAACATCCATGGAAGTCTGATACCCCGTGGTTTAAATCTCTTATGGTTCTACAAGTAGGGTTGGGTGTGGGGAAAATGTGTAAAAGGTATTCACGAAAATAATGATATTTTTAAATTTTTATTTTATTTATTTCTTCTTTACAATTTCCATTTTAGTTTTTATGATTATCTCCCAAGGTTTCACTCGAAAATGATAATATCTATATATTTTCAACACAGAAACAATGGACGAAATCTGACGTCGAGAAACTTCAAGACTCCGTCAAAGAAAAAGACACGGAAATACTATTGCTAAAGAGACAGTTACAGAATAGGTAGGTTTTTAACATTCAAAGTATATCGGGATTCATTTTAATTTCAATATATATGTTTAAAATATTTGTATTGTCAATTGCAAGGTTTCGCCATATAATCCATCACGCATCCCACCTTAGGGCTCTGAAAGAATAATCTCTTAGTTTCTGGCCTCTGATTTGTCGTTTGATCGCCTTTTACGACTCTAAAAACTTAACCTTAGCCTGTCCTAGCCTGATACCTAGTCGTGTGTGTGCAATAGAAGCTGCATTTAGTGGTATGGGCTGTGTGAGTTTCTAGTTCAATCCCCGGTGTTATCCTTGAGTGAATATTTATAGGTCTATAAAGGCACTTTAAGTATTGTTCCCAGCATGGGCGCTCCGAGGCCTAGCGTTTAGAATACTCAACTTGAAGTCACAAGGACGGTACCACGCTGGGTTCAAATCACATTTGCAACACAGGTCATCTAACTGTCTAACATGATCTATACCTATTAACCAGCATTTTATGAGCGTTTAAGCATTCTTCGTCTTTCCATGATGAATCAGGCATCGCAATAGAACAGAAATAAGGTAACCGCAATGTAACATTATAACTTTACAAAGCCATCCTAGCATGCATGTAAAGTATTGTTCACCAACATCCACCGTCTGTTGCCCTCTATGCATGAATAATGTTGACGCGGTATATTCAATACTCGACAGCCTTCCGAACAAGGTCGATAAACGATAGAGCCATACGCATTATATATCAACAGGTAAGCTTGGTAGCATTTATCAAATAATGCACGTGGACGAACCACGTGGTCGAACATTACAAACGGCTCCGAGGATATGTTTAGATACTCAGTATAGCGTGTAATCCATGCTAATCAGGCAGGTCAACAGACGGTGAATGTTGGTGAACAATAAAAAGAAACAACACATAATGACGGGATGCCTCCCCGTATAAAATATGTGTATAGTTTCGCCAACAACCAGCCTACTAAGACAGGCATGGTGCAGAATTCTAGACATATTTCCTTGCCTGCAGCAACCCTATGTCTATCTAACTTCTCTCTTTACCCATTAACAAACCATACCAGCATTTGACCAATTTGTTGCAGATGACTCTAGTAAACATTTGCGGGAAAATGAGAAATTGCTCTTAACGAGCAATTTCTCCTTTTTCCACAATGTTTTTTGCCATTACAGAAAATTGTTTGTCAACTTCATCACATTTTGAATGTCGTATGCAAACTCTTTCAATTTGGAACAGTCGAAAAATTGGCGTTTGGTAAAGGGTTAAGTTCCTACATGGTGGATACACATTAGAATCACCCAATGAAACAATTCTAATAAACATCTACAAAATATATTTGATCACTAGCTGTTATAACAGTCTCTTTAAACACCGAACCTTGGCATTTCCTTTACATACAGATATAGCCACGAAATATAAAAATGTATGAAAGGCGATGATATTCAATATAAAATATGGTTAAACATACCAAACTTCTGGAATAGTTTGGTCGAAACCACAGGCATGAAAATTCATATTCGATAGCTCCTAGTCTATGATAAAAGGAATGAGGTGCGTTTTAAAGATATCTTAAATGTAGATCTATTCAACATTGCTAAAGGAAACATCGTGTCATGAGGCTACACTACACACTGTCCCACAGCTGAATACCTAAAGCGTTCGGCAAAACACAGCCTTCGTGTTTTTTTTCTCATATGATGATTCGTTTCAAATATAACTTTTTAAAATAACCGCACAATGAAAAGACATTTACTATTTAACCCTCGAAACGTTTTCTGGTCGAATGTAGTTAATGCAATCAATGATAGGAACACGGGAAATACCTTTACAAGTTATCATTATGTTTTCTATTATGTCTTTCTTTCTATTTTCATAATTTAAACTTCACATCTGTGTAATTTCAGTGCTAGCGGCCATGCTCATGATCGGGCAGAAACCCCTGCGAGAATACGAGAACGTTACAAACATCTCTATGACAACGAATGGGCGGAGCTATACGACTTCTTCCAGGTCAAAGGTTGGAATGAAATAGAAATCATCGTGACTCTTCAGCGAATATTGAGGGTACATACATTTTGTCAATACAACTATTCCAAAGAACAGCCATAAATCTAAAACGATTGATTATGTTGAGAACCATATATTAACCCTTAGAATACTGGGTAATTTTCTAAATATAGATTTTTGTTTCTGCTCAACGTTGATGAGGAGATATACTCAGAGTAGCAAACAGGTTGGATCACAGGCCAACCGCCAATTTACTTGGCGGCTGGTCTGTATCTAACCTGTTTGTATAAGCATGAAGTCGGTTCCAACACTATAAGGGTTAAACCGTTGTGTCATATGTCCATATTTACAACGTCTGCTGCAGCATAGACCCATTTTGACATAAAGATAATTTGGTCATTGCGATGATTGCGGATAATTTATCTTTTGTCATAATGACTCCTACCCATCATGATAAAGCAAATGCACCATTTCCTTGTTATTTATCGCCTGATGATTCTCTCAATTTCGGACATTTACTAATTTCCATTTGAAGGATAGGGTGAACACTTTGGAATGATAAATATTTTCATGATTTATATTTCACTTTTTTTCTAACCAAAGCAAGATTTCAATACAACTTTTTCATCAGGGGTGGACTACCTTAATACTTTGTACAAACTGTGTATAATATGACTATGTACTATGTACTTATTTAATAAAATATGTTCTGTTCTGTTCTGTTCTTGATCGCATCTTTTTTTTCTCGACAGGCCAGTTACTCGTTTTGCCAAGACGTTGCCAAAGAGCAGTTAGAGAATATTGAGGGAGAAGCATTATATCCTTCTGCATCGGTAAGTTTTTATCGATTTTTTTTAACCCTTCACACAACGCCAAATTTTCCACTGTCCCGAATTGAAAGAGTGTTTAAACCAAATTTTAAACAGAGATGAAATTGAGACACAATCTTCTGATAGGGCAGAAAACATTGTGGGGAATGAAGAAATTGCTCGTCACGAGTAATAAACCCGGAAGTGCGCAATGGGGAACACTTTTGAAAGTAGTCCGGAAACAAAAGGCATGCCGATGTCGAATTTTCCCAGGATTTCTGGTGTATTCATAAACTACCTACGAGGTATATATACTGGCTTGAGCCGGGGGATGCCGAGTAGATACGATTGCCATAACAATACATTAGGTTCCCAAAGTTGCATAAACGTAACACTACTGTTAAGCCCAATGTCAGCCCAATGTCTGCCCAATGTCAGCCCAATGTCAGTCCAATGTCAGCCTAATTGCACACAAATGTCAGACAAATGTCAGACAAATGTCAGACAAATGTCAGCCAAATGTCAGACAAATGTCAGACAAATGTCAGACAAATGTCAGACAAATGTAAGACAAATGTAAGACAAATGTCAGACAAATGTCAGACAAAAGCCAAATGTCAGATCAATGTCAGACCAATGTCAGTCCAATGGCAGCCCAATGGCAGCCTAATTGCACACAAATGTCAGATCAATGTCAGACCAATGTCAGACCAATGTCAGACAAATGACAGACAAATGACAGACAAATGTCAGACAAATGTCAGCCAAATGTCAGACAAATGTCAGACAAATGTCAGCCAAATGACAGACAAATGTCAGTCAAATGTCAGACCAATGTCAGACCAATGTCAGACAAATGTCAGAAAAATGTCAGGCCAGTGTCAGACTAATGTCAGACCAATGTCGGGTCAATGTCAGACCAATGGCAGTCCAATGGCAGACCAATGTCAGACCAATGTCAGACCAACGCATTGTTCCCTTGTTTTCAGTGGATGGACGATAATGGGATACTTACACGTCTCAAGAAAAACGAGATCACACACGAGATCTCCAGTCTAGCACGACTCTATCAGAGAACAACATCGAAGGAGTGCGTACCAGCGTTAAGGAAGGTGAGACAAACTAAACATGTTACACGGCAGTATATGTACAGCTGTACAAGTAATTCCGTGCAGTTACCTCACACTCTATTTACTCCGACATCATAATTCAAAAGGATTTGTTAAATGAGAATTCAGCGATAGAGGTAGATATACATGTAGTCAAAGTTTGATATATGACATACTACCTTTATCACTAGATTTTTCTTTACCACATGTTCCATATGATAATCGGAGTAAATAGCGTGCCAAGTAACTGAACGGAATTCTTTGTACAGCTTTAACACTGGGCCAACCCACGTGGCCTTTTGCGATCTTTGATGGTAACTTTTCGGATGTAAACACCGACGCTTCAGGTAAAACTTTGTCCATGTCTTTGTCATTATTAGGTGTATTATTGAAAAAGCCGTTGTCCCTTTCCCAAACAATAACGACATTTGACCACTTTGTTGAAGACGACTTTAGAAAACATTGTGGGAAAAGGAGAAATTGCTCGTAACGATCATTTTTTTCCCACAATGTTTTCTGACCTATCAGAAGATTATTTTCAGAATTCTCGACTGTCCCAAATTGAAAGAGTTTGCAGACGACATTTCAAAATGTGATGAAATCGAAAAATATTCTTCAGATAGAGCAGAAAACCTTGTGGGAAAAGGACGTGACGAGCAATTTCTCCTTTTCCCACAAGGTTTGCTAAAGTCGTCTGCAGCAAAGTCGTCAAATGTCGTTATTGTTTGGGAAAGGGTAAAGACAAACAAATGCTCTACCTCCTCTGAACCCTTCAAGTATTATTCTAGTACATATCTGTATCAAAAGATGACTGTTGTAACATCACATGTGAAAGACTGTAAAGGAAATGACATTTTGTCCTTACCCAACCGACATTTCTATCACAGGATGTGTTGGTTATATTGAAATATGGAATAACGAAGTCTCTTCCGTTAACAACCGAACGAGTATGACAAAAGTATAGAAATTTTTATAGAAATGTTACTTAACAATATTCAGGTAAAGGTAAAATACACTTGATACGCTATTTTGTAACACATTCTTTCGTCGGATGACTCCGGTTGTTCTCGGTATTCATCTGTCTTAGCCGAGACTATTCGTGTCAAACCGACTAGTTCCGGCTTCGTCTGTATGCCGAGACAACGGATGTTATCCGACGAAACAATATGTCACAGAATAGAGTATTATGGGTATTATACCTTAAAACCCTACAAAAGATCCGTCTTTTTTCACTTCATTCCGTATTTCAGGCATTCATGATGCATGTGGTGCCCACATTTATCGACCCGACCAAGTACAGTGATAAGAAGGTGGAGAGATACGTCCATAAGTGTGTGGATATAACCTGGCTCATGTGCGTGCAGGATCCGCCCATTATACTCCTCGACAAGATAGATCGGGGTTCCGAGTTTGATACCGAACTCTTCCGGAAATATTGTGACAGCGTCGGTGACAAGTTCGATTATCTCGTATGGCCGGCCCTTCTGTCCCATAAAAACGGGAGGAGCCCTCTCGTTAAGGGAATCGCCCAACCAATACAGCTTAAACGGAACACTCCAGCAGACAGTCGCCAATCGTTCGTCACCGTGATCGCCGGAAATCCCTCGAGTGAAGGATGGAACGACACCGGAAATCGCCGATCTAGAAATCTTCAAAGGGAGTCGAAGACCCCGGATGAGTATATTCCAGAACGAGGCTCTGCGGGGTCAGTGATGAAAGGTCAAACTCCCCCGCCAATATTTGTTCGAGCCCCCGCCCGTGAGGATGAGGTCCTGCCTAAATCGCCATATTTTAACTCTCACAAGACGCCCATGCTGGATGCTACTGATGACGTCACGCCTCGTCCATTCCGGACGCCACCTGGTGGTGGTAGAGGGACAGATAATCTGACGGTAGCATGGAAAATGAGGCGCCATGATAGGAGTGCTCCATAAGGGATTTGTTCAAGGCTGGAAACATCTCACGAATATCATGCCTTGAGGAAGTATACCAATAGTTTGCCATTTCGAAGAACCTTTTCATTCGACAGACTACTTCGGTCATTCGCGATATACATCGGTTTGGGCCGGAACTATTCGCTTAACACCGAAAAGATCGAATTAATCCTACAAAAGATAATGTTTTAAAATGGCAGATTTTCGGTGTAATTACTGAACGAACGACTTGTTTCCTTCTTCAGGGATGGAAAAAAAGATTGCAGACCTTAAATGTATTTTGGAATTCTATATTTCTTTAGATTTTCATCCATGTTGTCATTACACTCTTCGTGAATTGAGCACTATTTTAGAAAAAGAAAATAGATTACAAACACTTTTAATTCTTGCATAGAAATAATCATTTTTTGACGACGAACGGTTGTTTCATTTAATGATATTTCAAATGAAAAACCTAGTTAAAGCTTTTGTGAAATTTTGGACGAAATCTCGATTAACTCTTTCTTTCGTCGGATTTATTCGGTCGGTCTCGGTATATATCGGTCGGTGCCGGACATATTCGCTTTATACCGACTAGTTCCGGCCTCGACCGATGTATATCGAGAACACATCGAAAACAACCGAATTAATCTGACTAAAGAATTAGTTTCAAAATGGCGGATTAAAGGTATTCTACCTTAACAGTTATGCAGATATTGCCGAATTTATTTCGGACACATCTGTTAAGGTCTTGGTAGATCTCAAATCCGCATTTCAATTGAAATCATAACCCGGACTCCCCATTAAACGATGAAACTCCTACATAAGCAAAACTCGTGCGAGAAGGGCTTTTTCGACCACATTGCTAAACTACCATTCTATCACACTTAAACTATTCTTATGTGGTTACGGATAGAAACGAATTCTGAGCTCGTTACAGAGTTGCCCTTTGGGGTTTTTGTTTTGTTTTAAGTTTTGTGTAGGCATGTCAATACGAATGTATATGAATGATGGGGAGGTTCGCATCAAGACTGACATACACATCGTGTAGTTTAAGTTGCCGATTCCAAACAGAAATTAAGGTCGAATGCCTATAATCCGCCATTCCGAAATGCATTCTTTCGTCGGATTATTTCGGCCATTCAATGTAAACATCGGTCGGCACTGGAACAATTCGCTTAATATAGAAAATTTCGGTCACGACCGGTGAATGCCGAGATCGGCGAAAAGATCCGACACAAGAATGCGTTTCAAAATGGCGGATTATGGGCATTCTATCTTAGATTCCGATATTTGTATTTGAATGGATTGGAGAGATGCCTAGTGGATGCATATGAACAATGACACATATGTAAAGTAGAAACATACTAGTAGAAACATACTATTCTTCGTCAAGTTGAAAGGTAAAGCTTGACGCTTATTATAAATAATATAAAGTCTTGATTATTATGAAGGTTTTATTACGAATGAATATATACACTGTACAACTATTATCTTTTTTCTTATCATATTAAAAGGGAGGAAATCAATGAAAAATAAAAATTGATCACTGCTGCACGGCTTACTTCCCTTGAATCAAGAAACGACTTATAAAAAAACGATATGCCTTTCCAATAGAGTAACTAGGTAAACGTATAATGAATTATTATGAAAGACTGGTGAGAACTTCGTTTTTAAAAAAATAAATTTATGTCGATACACACTGAGTCCCGGCCCAGTAAAGAAAGATTTTAAGGTAGGATACCCCTAATCCGCCATTTTGAAATATGATCTTTTGTCGGATTGACTTGGCTGTTCTTGGTGAACATCGGTCGGTGCCAGAACTATTTGATGTAAACCAGAGTTTACAAAGCTCAATTTTTGCATATAGTCATAATGAATAAGACAGGACATAGAGTAAGATAAGATATAGCCATTTATTGTTTCAAAAACATGACAATACGCGATACAATTAGAAAATAAATATTGACAAAGATAGGCCATTACTTGTGTATAATTAATTTGAATATGTCAAAATTGATGGCTTTCATTAACTAACCTAAGTGTGAATATATTTAGATATACTACCCGCTAACACAAAGTACGGGGACAACGAGCACTGGACAAAGTAGGATCATTAACTTTCGGGAATAAAATTATCAATTTCGCAATCAATTCAATATTATAGAAGTCGACGATTATTTTATAATTTCAACGCAAACGGAATAGCTCGGAGATATTTCCCGGTAACGCCTGCCGGAAAAAAGCCGAAAAGTTCCCATCTGGGAACATGGCCAAGAGTCGTTTTGGGCAGTTAGGATTATGATTCTTTAAACATAGGTGAAATATACTTTATTAATACATTAGGTCAAAGGCCCATCAGCACACAAGTAATTAACATCCCAGAAATAGATCAGTCTCATGCTAAGCTTAAAAGGACTATCCCACAGAATGCAAAACTCAAATATATGATGTAAATAATCCTCAACATTGAATAGATGACTATTTTCAATATCTACATTTTAAAAGTACTGAAAACATTTTGTGAAACAAGAATCAGTGCCTATCAGTGCTTTTATTTAAAGATCTGTTTAATAAATAGTAACGAATATTGCTGGCGTCACATAATAAGAGTATCAAACCAACGCATACTCTTAGTCAGAGACACTTTTACATATCCCGTTCATAAGACGAAAATATAAGATTGCGGTTTATTAAATAAACCGTTTGAACGGTTTGATTGTTCTGCAACAATAATGTTCTATATCTCCACTAAATAGTAATGGAAGGAGACGAGAAGTGTATCAATCATCTAGTTTTCTGTAACTGAATAGATCTCCGGTGTAATTCTATTCGCACAACACATCTTTTTTTAAAAGATTAAAATCTTTGAAAATATATTTGAAAATAATCAAAATGCTATTGTAAGTACACCAACAATCTAAGATCTACAACCAAGGTATTGTCTATGTTCCTTTCCAATATCAAACCCACAAAATCTTTTAGCTAAATAAAGGTCAAATAAAAAAGACTTGTACGCGTGTACATATCCTATTGCTTATATAAAGCATATCGTAGCTATAGACCAAACACATGTGTCGACGAACCTCCCGATTGGACATGTGTTGATCACACATTATTGGACAATTTGAGAAATGTCTGTGAAAACGTAACATAGACTAGTTTTGATTTGGTATCGTTCTACGGAAGACGATTGCTATGGGTAGGTATGTTGGCCTTTTCTTTGTATTGAAAGGGAAAGCGGCATGTCAGTGTATGGAACTATGACATTCAGTGTATGTATTTAGGGAAATTATTTCTGTGGTTGTGAGAGTTTTGTTTCTGTTACTAAGAGGTAGGGAAAAAATTATGTTTCCAATAAAGATAACAAATTGATTCATTGTTTGATAAAGTTTCATTGAATCCCTTTCTTTGTGAAACTTGATAAATTTCCAAAAAACAAGCCTGTATTCTTGAAATGTTTAGGATTTTCTCTTTCTCTGTCGAACTGAATTATTCATCAAATGAATGTCTCTCCATATCTTCTGTTATTTATATATAATTTATTTATAAATATTGAATAATACATCGAAAGTCATTTAATTCGTTATATTGTCAGTCCTGTATGTTAGGTTTAAGTCTTTCAGTATAGTGTATACTTGAAATAAAGTTGAAACGATAAAATGTTGGTTAACCCTTTCCCAAACGCCAAGTTTTAGTCTGTCCCAATTTGAAAGAGTTTGCAGAAGCTTTATGGGCCTACATCACAAAAGACGTGTACCTTTACGTCGACGTTAACGTATACGATCGTTCAACTGTTCTTTCTGTGTGCCTCACTATTTCCGAACAGTTTCGGATTGGGTGCGAATGCAAGAGAATTTTACCCAGCGGAAAGCAGTGCTAAATGATATTTTATCAATTCCCTTATATTCTGGTTCATGATGAAAGCAATATCGGTCGATAAAAGCAGTATGAATCTCTACTTCTTTTTACTCAGAAGTCACTTAGTTGAATTTAAGCAAAATATATTTGAACTTGTGTGTAAGCAGATATATTTGGAAGTGCCTATTTCATGCAGTGCTTCGTTACGTTATCTGCATTTTAATGCATTTAAGGATATCTGTAAATAAAGAAATGTAACCGAAGTACCAATTATATATGATAACGAGATAATGAAACACTGTAAAATAAAACATTGATGCTCTTAAGAAATGATGTGTTCAATACATTTTTCATTTGTATGCGTTTAAACCTTATAGTGCTCGGACCGAATTCATACTTATGGAAACATGTTGGATCCAGGCTAGCCGCCAAGTTAATTGGCTGCCGGCTTGTGATCGAAATTGCTTGCTTTTCTAAATAGCTTTCCTTATCAAAAGCAAGAAGATATCTTAGGTTTTGGAAAAAGGACGACAGGAAAAGACTATTTTCTAAAAACAAATACCCAACATTCTAAAGGTTAGCCCTTTACTAAACGCCAAATTTTCGACTGTCCCAAATTGAAAGAGTTTGCAGACGACATTGCAAAATGTGATGAAATAAAAAGCAAAGTCTTTTTATAGGGCGGAAAATATTGTTGGAAAAAGACAAATTGCTCATTAAGAGCAGTTTTTCATTTCCCCACAATGTTTTCCAGAGTCGTCTGCAACGAACAGGTCAATTGTAGTTATTGTTTGGTAAGTGGTTAAGCACAGCGGTACCAGAAGACTCGAACGGTAATTATGCAACAAAATGCGACACTATTCGAAGCGTCCGTCCATGGGGTGCTAGGCTGAACTCTTCAGGGACTACATTTACATTGTCAAACATCTTCGAGAGCGAGTCATCAAAACGTCACGTATAAGCTTTAGGATTGTTGCGGTCAGGTCTCAACATTAATGTGATTGGGAGCACGAATGAAATGTGCGTTTTATTCGATAGGGTGATATTCACATCGCAGGCTCTTGAACGGTAACCGGTCGACGAAGAAAACACCGCTTCACACCGGCGACATTTTTACGACTATTTTAATCTACGTCGTAAAACCTGATATATTTTAGGGGTTTCTAACACATTTTCTTTTCTGAAATGAGATTTTATATTTGTTGACGTTTATAAGTAAGTAAAATGTAGTAAACGTTTATCTCTGACAGGCTTTATAAGTCAAGGCTGTTGATTGGTTGATATATGCTTTTAATATACGGCGCACCAAGCTGACCCCTGTGGATTATGGGTGGACGCATTGACCCTAAAATGGAAGGCGAGAGCATCAGTTAGCCGGGATGGTACGGATCTTTTGGGCATTCTGTTTGGTGAGTTAACGTAAGAACAATAGAAAATGAATAACATGGTTTTTATTCAACGCCCAACCTTCACAGAACAGAAAAATATTTACCTCTTCTTTGTCTACAAATATCATTTTCTATTCTATTCTGTTCTTTTCTATTCTTTTTTTGCATGACCTCCGACAAGGTTGCAGACCGTCTTACTAAACGACGTATGGAAAACTGTTTGCGTAAGTATTTCAATATTGAGCAACAACATGATCCTTAACAACACAAACATTTGAAATAAAGAATACGTTGGATGGAATAATGTAATTTAAATGTTTGCGTTATGAGCATGCAATAATTGCATTAATATCAAGGAAAACACATAAAAGAGAAAAACACTTATTTCCATTGTGGTCCTTGGTACACTTTGTGGCACTTCATTGAAAATGTCTTGGAGAGAAGATTCGAATGATGTGTTACTTTGCAAAAATGCTAATCCCAATTTTGAAATGAGAGGGAATGTTGTTTAGACGAGTGACACGTGAGTTCGAATCTATTACATTTGGATGTTCATGAGACGTTGTCTCCCTGGTATCCAACGGAATGTTGATAGTACTACCCAGCTTGATCAGCCCTTAACGAGTCAATGAAACAGTCACCGACTGTTTCAGGCGGGGGTGACTACGTGACTATTGTTTACGAAAAGTATCCGAACAAGAAAGGCCGCGCAACAGGTATATTTGCAATCTGAACACATCGGGTTTATCAAATGAAAACACCTCTGAAATAATAGGGATGACGCCATATTGGTTCCCAGCGGAATGACGTCACTTCACTTTCGTGTTTAAAAATAGATATTATATGTGAAATCTAAAAAGTCGTTAAATTTGATTGAGGAAACAACTTTACATGTCACAACAACAATTTTGCCATTTGGTATGAGTTACTGATAAAAAGATTATTTAAAAGGATGTCCAACACTTCCATACACATTGAACTACTTAACTTGCACGCTTAGAAAATGTGTTAATTGGCGGATGCCGATTTACCCGAAAAATTGTAACCCTACACTTATATCCGAGGTGTATTTCACAGCTCACGGAAATACCCGAGTAGTTCTGATTGGTATGTTTGCCAAGTTCAGACTTGAACGGATTGCAATCATTTAGAATTTATAAAAATACGGTTTCGACACATCAGCATTCGATAACATGGAGACTTATAAAAATACGGTTTCGACACATCAGCATTCGATAACATGGACACTTATAGAAATGTTAAGGAACATCACAGATACTACCACAACTTGGATTAACGACATTACTCATCAAACACACTTCATATATCTAAAAAGTAAAGATACAAATTAACGTACACATTAGGCTAATGTGAGGGCAAACCGCAAATGTTGTGATACAATGAAACGTTTGGCCAAATTCAATTGCAATTAATTTTTGCTTTTCAATTTTTCCTTGAATACATGTATATCTATTGTTGTAAGTATGCAAGGTACCTCTTGAAAGTAGAATGCAGTAAAACATTATCAAATAAACTAAGCGTTTTTCAATGTATATAATAAGTAATGATTTACAGTAAACCGGGTGCCTAATTTCGATCATGTTTGTATCTTACGAAATGTTTACAAATTCAGTAGATCCCACAGATTTGTGATTTTAAAAGAGGAAGCGTTCCTGCTGATTAACGTATGCCAATGATTCTATTGATCTTGACCAGCCTTCAAAGGCTGTTAGATAATAATGAGCTAGTTCAGGGTCCTAGCCCGTGTGTATACCTCGCCTTAAGTTCGGGTTATACGCACGGGCCAAGGTATCGTTTAACTTAACATTTAAGGATAAAATGTGCATAAGTTTAAACAAATACTCTCTCTTGTTTCAATATTGGGCGAAGCAATATTATAAAGTATCACGTCATTGGAATCGTCTCGTAATGATAAAACGACATTGAATAAATGACGAAATAAATTTGATAATAAACTAAATTGGATTTCGTCATGTTTTCGACATCAATATTGATTTAGCCTCTCATGGTTTTCCTGGGCGACCTTGGCAATGCAATACTTCTTTTGGTAATCCGTAAAATAAATATCGTACAACATGAGTATAATTCTCCTAGAGGGCAATCAATCCTTTTGGTTCAGTAGTTTTTTCACAATGTCATAAATACTTGTTATGTCTTCAAGCATTTTCTATCGTCTGCTAATGCTGATCAAACTCAGCGCGACCTTACCTTATCTAAGTTTTTCTTTTTTTGTCTGATGCTATTAACCACATTAGGGAATGTGAATAACTTTATTGTAATATTTCTATGGTATTAAGTAACTGACAAAAATCGAAAATGATTGATGATTAACGAACTAAAGGGTATTTTGTCATGTTTTCCTCATTTACACTGATAAAGCCTGTCTTGGAATTCCTGGTCGATCTTGGTAATGCAGCCTTGCCTAGAAATCCCGAGAGTATATGAAGAGATTATCTAAGCCAGCAATGGAATAACAGAAAAATATTTGAATGCAGAATTAAGATTTAGTTTAAAGCAATTTAAGGAAAACTCTTACTTTAACATTACTGCCGAAATAGAAGCTTTAGAGAGAACCCCAAAAGAACATCAAAAGGGTAATCATGGCCACCGATAATTTACAACGGTAAAAACGCCAACGACTTTGGACCAATTGAAGACGGTTGAATTGTAATACTTAAAATATAGTTCTCGTCCCACTGAATCTGCGATAGTGTCATAATATCAAACCCAACACACAATGCTGATTATTGAATTTTGTACTTAGAAAAGGTAAAACATATATGTCACTTATATAAACAAATTTTAGATTACCATGAAGGCACAAGTAAACTAGCCCTAAACGTTAATGAAGAAATTGTAGGATATCTTTAAATCAACAATAGAACGCAGGAAATCGCAAACCATATATTTATTCAAACGTCAGTCCTGTTGCTACCAAGTGACGGAATTTTCAAGCCCAGTATCTAACTGATTTCATTCACATTTTGACGTTCTTGTTAATCAAAATTCTGACATTTCTACAGATTGATTACTTAGGTTGGCATGTTTAAACGATCGTGAAAGATGGTTTTCTAAAAGCAAATTCTCTTTTAGAAAACATCTTGCTTACTTTGATCTAGAGAAAAGGTCTATGACCATGTGTATACAGTAAACCAAGGACCAAAGTGGATATTCGGCATAGACTTTCCAATAGTTTAGTAAACCATCTTATTCAGTCAGCCTTTTTGAGAATGTTTAATATTTTATTCATTGTTTGCATTTTAAAGAACAAACCCAGACATTAGTTTAATTTTGCTCAGAGTAATTTGAAGTCCATTTACGCAATATATAAATCCTACCCTATTCTACATAAAGACTGGCCTTTCAGTCCTTGGAATATGAAGTACAAGACAATGCTACATTGTATGCATACCCTGTTTAAGTCCCCGCAGTAAACGTGTTTTCATTTATTAGGCATTTACCATTGAAACTTCATTCATGGTTTTGTGTCTCAGGGCTTTTACAGATGTATCATTACGAATGGTCTGAGGCTGCAATTTATATTCTTATATATTATCATTATATATAGAGAATAGATGGCTGGTTCATTGCTTATATCGGACGTGTTATAGGGCAAGGTGTAGGAATCATTTCCGGTCAGAGTAAATATAGAGAATAGATGGCTAGTGCCTTGTTATATCGGACGTGTTATAGGGCAATGTGTAGGAATCATTTCCGGTCAGGGTAAATATAGATAATAGATGGATGGTGCCTTGTTATATCGGACGTGTTATAGGGCAAGGCATAGGAATCATTTCCGGTCAGGGTAAATATAGAGAATAGATGGCTGGTGCCTTGTTATATCGGACGTGTTATAGGGCAAGGCATAGGAATCATTTTCGGTCATTTCCGGTCAGGGTAAATATAAAGAATAGATGGCTGGTGCCTTGCTTATATCGGACATGTTATAGGGCAAGGCATAGGAATCATTTCCGGTCAGGGTAGATATAGAGAATAGATGGCTGGTGCCTTGCTTATATCGGACGTGTTATAGGGCTAGGTGTAGGAATCATTTCCGGTCAGAGTTTATATGAAGAATAGATGGCTGGTGCCTTGCTTATATCGGACGTGTTATAGGGCAAGGTGTAGGAATCATTTCCGGTCAGGGTAAATAAAGAGAATAGATGGCTGGTGTCTTGCATATATCGGATGTGTTATAGGGCAATGTGTAGGAATCATTTCCGGTCAGGGTAAATAAAGAGAATAGATGGCTGGTGTCTTGCTTATATCGGACGTGTTATAGGGCAAGGTGTAGGAATCATTTCCGGTCAGGGTAAATATAGATAATAGATGGCTGGTGCCTTGTTATATCGGACATGTTATAGGGCAAGGCATAGGAATCATTTCCGGTCAGGGTAGATATAGAGAATAGATGGCTGGTGCCTTGCTTATATCGGACGTGTTATAGGGCTAGGTGTAGGAATCATTTCCGGTCAGAGTTTATATGAAGAATAGATGGCTGGTGCCTTGCTTATATCGGACGTGTTATAGGGCAAGGTGTAGGAAACATTGCCGGTCAGGGTAAGTATAAAGAATAGGTGGATGATGCTTTGTTTATATCGGACGTCATATAGGGCAAAGTGTAGTAATCATTTCCGGTCAGGGTAAATATAAAGAATAGGTGGCTGGTGCCTTGCTTATATCGGACGTGTTATAGGGCAAGGTGTAGGAATCATTTCCGGTCAGGGTAAATAAGGAGAATAGATGGCTGGTGTCTTGCTTATATCGGATGTGTTATAGGGCAAGGTGTAGGAATATTTTTCGGTCAGCGGAGGCGAATTGTTTAATGATCAGAAGCCAAGCCCGATAACATGTCCTATTCCGGGCATCTGCAATCCCTTTAATTTATCCCTTGAACTTAATAGATTTCGTTCGAAAAGAGAAAACAGTACCGTAAATCAACGCTGATAAGTCAAGGATTCAGTGCAAGACTATAGTAAGTGATTCATGTTTATGAACTGAACCAACGAAGAATGCAGGGGTCTCGTGCTCTAGTGACGGATATCGAAATTATTTCACGGCACCTGTTTGTTCCGGAAAATGCACTTGTGACAGAAACATACATGTACAGACCTAATGAGTTAGAGTCTTTTGACCTCGTCATATCAAAGTCAAAAGGTATCGTGGATATAACTGCTTTCCTTCACGGTACTCTTGAAAATTAGTAAAGCCATTAAGGCCAGAATGTCCTCCAATATTATCCAATACTGGGTAAAATGAGATATAAATTATGAAACAACATATTTAAACACAGTGAAACAACACATTGCCATGGCAATATGACGCATACACTTTTTATTAGCAATTTTTCAAACTGATATGTTCACGAATAGTGTAGCACACAGTTTAATTTCGTTGCCTACCTTCGAGTTATGTCCAGAATTAGCAATGAGCGCTCGAATAAACGAATGGTAGGCACTTGGATAGAAAATTGATACACATATATATCTTCTTAATTATCCAACAACGAGAACTGGTTTTGACAGAATGATCTTTCCTATGTAGCTAATCAATCGCTGTAAAGGCTGTTAGGGCTAAATAAGCAATGTTTTGAAGTAATTTTACTAATGTGTTCTTTGTTTCCCCTTTTTGTATGAAATGCGGTGAAAGAGGTGTCTACCTTGTTAGCTTCGAGAATACAAAGAGTGAAATTTACGTTGCGTGTAATTCTTGCAAACAGATTTATATCCGTCAAACGCTTGTTTTCGCATGACATAAGAAGCAACGTATCCTGTCAAGGCGTCCACCGACAGCCATAAATCAAACATAATTAGAGCATAATCCTGCTGGGTGTCATTGAGTACAACTCGGTACCGAAATGATTAATTGTTTATAAATGCAAAATGTTTCATTAAAAGCGATACATTGAATTCGTGTATAGCAATTAGAGCTAAGTATGTCAATTGGTATCTGAACAAGGTGCGTCGTTAGATTGAGGTCTACAGACTACATGGTTAGACGATGCCGAAACAGAAGCATTGTCTTCGTTCAACCGGAATGCATTTAGTCTTCTATCAACCAATTACCAAACATAATGACATTAAACCACTTTGTTGCAGACAAGTCTGGAAACATTGTGGTAGAAAGAAGAAATTGATCCCTTTATGCTTTCTGTCCTATCAGAGGACTATTTTGATTTCATCACATTTTGAAAAGTCGTCTGTAAACTCTTTCAATTTGGGACAGTCGAAAATTTAGCGTTGGTAAAGGGTTAACTGGAAGAAGATATGCATTATACGTTATACCTTTGATTCGTCACCGTGGTCTACTGCAAAAGGCGACCGCTTCAGGACTGGGAGGTCGAGAGTCCGAGCCCCAAATGAGGCGTTGGTCCGGAGAACTTTTCTCGCGGTACTTCTTTTAAAATGGCCGGTACGTGAGCTGCGAGCTAGTTAAATATTAATGGTTACTGACTAATATCAGCTTGGCGCCTGGCATAGTGATAGAAGTTGGGAGGTACTTGATAATCAGTGAAAAGTGTCTCATAAGCCAAACTGACTGGCCCTTTCAATAGGGGTGACACTATAATAGACAAAACCTATACAAATCTTACTATAGGCGAAAGTCTGCCGACTATATGAAATGTTTTGGAGGGTTGGCCATCATGTAGGAGCTGATTGAGTCCGAATCATGCAGAGGCTTATTATAGTGTCACCCCTTGTGAAAGGACCAGCCAGTTTGGCTTATGAGACACTTTTCATTGATTTTACCAAGTACCTTGCAACTTCTATATACCAGGCTCCAAGAGGATAGAAGTTGGTAACAATTAATCCGACGAGCTCGCCGCATGTCCTGGCCATTTCGGAAAAAGTCACGCGTAATACATTTTTTCGGACAGACGCATCCCTTGGGCCTTGAACCTTCGACCACCCATTCCGAGGCGAGTGCCTTAACCACTAGGCCTTGCATGATGCTTTTAAGGTTCTGAATCTGTTACAAGAAACGAAAGAGTGTCTTCACCATTTGCTACGAAATTAGCAGCGACCTCATGTGTTCAGGCTTCCCACTTTATTAACCCTTTACCAAACGCCATATTTTCGACTGTTCTTAACGATATTTAACGATAATTACTAACAGCGAGACCCTTGCCAAACGAAATACAAGGGACTAGCCGTTTATAACAGATTTATAGTGAAAAGTACTATTAGAATTCATCATGAGTGAAGAAAATTCATATAAAAGAAAACCCGTTCACCCCTACATTAAACAAACTAAGACATTTATAAAAGAGTACGTACAGAAATAAGGTTACTACAAATATAGCGATACAAATTAAAAACTTAATTGACTTCACTGATACAATGATTTTCTACGCATTAAATATGCTTTAGAGACGAATTTATCTAATTTACGTGGACAATTTAACATAAGATAACATAGCTTCTGCTCCTGTGACAATTGGACGTATGATTCTATAGTTATCACATCTTCGAAAATTTCGGAACGAAGACAGTTATAATAACAACACGATGTTACAAAATGAGCTTCTTACTCTATTTCATCTTTATTGGGCTAACATGGATCTCTCGTGTTTCTCCAGGTTTAAATGTATGTACTGCTCAGTACTAAATTCATTTTTAAATAGTCTGTATGTTCGTAGTTTCGGTAATTGAAAAACGCTGTTAGACCAATGATTTACAAAATATTGCCGGATAAGTATAATAGCTCTTCCCATGTCTATTGTGTTTCTACAATTGAAGGAATCGGAGGTACCGATTTTTTCCATTAAGTCTTTAACCTCACTACACCAATTATTGTCACAAACTTGATAATCGTGATTGAACATTGTTTTGGTTAACCTGTTTTCGTCGAGTAATACTAGTCTATTCCAATATCTCAATATATTAATTCATTGTTTATACATGCACGGTAACCAGCCTGTATCACCAATCACAGCCATTACAGGGGCGAATCTATGAACACCGAGATAATACTTCATGCTCCTGTTTCGAATACTATCTAAACATTTATATGACTTAAATCCCCACGAAGAAGAACCGTAATCTAGTATAGGAACGACACAGTTGTAATACAACTTTTCATATGATTTAAATCCTAAGTCTTTCATATGGTGAAATTTTGATATGATACCCCCAAGAGCTCTGCCAGGACCTTTTGCAATTGATTCACAATGAGAGGTGTAATCTAGGTGTTCATTGAATGTCACTCCCAGGTATTTATATGTGTCAACCATGTCTAAAACGTTATTTCCGATTTTGAATTGATTTTCAGTTCGCACATGTCGACGGGGGCGGAAGTGCATACACTTTGATTTAGCAGTATTAACAAGCACACGCCATTTCTTACACTAATTAGATAGGGTATCTAACATCTTCTGTAGGTCGATCTCTGAGGATGCGGTAAAAACAATGTCGTCTGCGTATAATAGAAGGGATATTTGTTCATCCCCTACCTTAACCCCAAGGTCAAGGTCATTGATTTCAGTTACAAGGTCATTTATAGATACTGCGAACATTGTCGGCGAAATACAGTCTCCCTGCTTTGTACCGATTGAGCATTGGAACCAGTCTGTTAGTCTATTGTTAACACAAACACATGATTCTGAACTCTCATATGTTGACTTTAATGAGTTGTATACTTTTCCATCGATCCCATACAATAAAAGTTTGTATAGAAGAAGATCCCTGTCGACAAAGTCAAACGCCTTTTTTGTCGATAAACGCTGTGAAAACATTGGTATTATTTCGAATTTTTCCATTCAACGTGAATATGAGGTCCTCGCACGACCTGTTCGACCTGAAACCATTTTGCTCGTCCGCGAGTAAATTGTTCTCCTCTAAGTGTGTCATAATCCGCTTGTTAATAACGGCACTATACAGTTTACTTATACACGACAGAAGACTGATCCCACGATAATTCAACGGGACACGCTTATGGTCTTTTTACAACGGGCAAATGACAGATTTTCTCCATAGGGATGGAACTAAACTTGTATCAAAAATTAACTGAAACAGCGCGTGTAGAACAGCAATAACTGGCGGGAACTTCAGTGCAGCGTAGGGAATATTATCGAAGCCTGCGGCGGAGTTTGATTTAGCTGACATAATGACCTCTCCTCTATCGAGAATGGCCTGTTTAACTGTTCATTAGGGATAAACAATGGATCCAGCATATTAAGTGCAAGGGATTGTTTATGGGATTTGGAACGTAAATAATGATCATTGTCAAAATCAACCGACGTTTCACTGTTGTACAAATTGGCAAATTCTCGTTTCCATGTATCGTAAACACAGTGTTCATCAGACGATATTTGACCAGTTTCCCCATAAACTTCCAAAGGAATTGTAGAGGACTTTCGGGGCCCGAGATTGTTTATTTTCGACCAAAATTCATTAGGGTTGTTGGTAGCCATATTTTCAATATCCGAAGTGACAGAACGATTGTAGGCACGTTCCGTCTGGCGAAGTAGCTTATCAAACGAGTCTCTAGCACACTTATACACATGACGTTTTTGAGCTCGGATGTTGTTACTACCTTTGTACTTTAGAAAGTCTTTTTCCTTCTCAAGCATCGTAGACCAGTGGTGCGAAAGTGTATCATTCCAGAAAGGCTTAGACACTTTCCGCCTTTTGTTGGTTCGTTTTAACGAACTATACTTAGGTGCTGTAGACTTTAATTCGTTTAGTATTGAGTCGCACAACTTTGAATACACTGAGTCGATGTTCGCCTGCGTATCCCGAAAAAGCTCTATTGACCTGATCAGCTCGTGTAAAGCTCGGGTTGCGAGTTCACTAGACGTGAAGTCGTTTGGTATTTTCCTCAGCTTATACCTTGAGTCCGCACATGGGTAGCTGTTAACCGATTGATCAGCAATTGTATAAAACATTGTATATGTAATCTAACACCACCGGTACTTTTCGATATCAACAATACTAAACACTCCTCCACTATCCAGTATTTCCGGTAGAATACCAATAGTCCGCCATTTTGATGTTCATTTTGTCGTCGGATTACTCCGGTATTCTCGGTATAAATTTGTCTTTGTCGGAGCTATTTACACCAGAGTGGATAGTTCCGGCTCCGAGAACGACAGAAGTTATCCGACGAAAGAATGTGTTTAAAAATGGCGGATACCTTTAGATGAGATGTGAATATAGTCATGGTCGTTTAACGCATTCTGTCATAGGTTTGGATAAAGAAAAGTCGAACAAGTTCAGCTTTTAGAGAATTACAAGCGAGTATTGTGTGGCGATACATGTTTAACTAATCATATATCTTTTTGTTCATTATTATTCATTTTTTTTTATTTATTTTTTTTGTTATTAAGAAAAGGGAAACTATTGCATTATCAGAAATCATATACATCACACTTATAACAGGTCGGCGACATTTTTGCAAAAGGTTTTTGAATGGCATCTAATTTGTTATTCTTTAATCATGGTAAGAATTGTAACTAGGTCAACGGCTAATATTCACAGGTGCAGTGGACAAGATTAATGGTTTTCATCAGTTTCTGATGCCTTTTTTCCTCATTGTTATGCGCACATGACACGAAATTAGGTAAAATATCCCTAATGCGACCTCATGGTCATATCAGAGAGAATAACGAGACGCTAAGGCATCACGCTGGTTTAACTCTTACCCAAACAACGAATTTTCGACTGTCCCAAATTGAAAAGGTTTGCAGGCGACAATTCAAAATGTGATGAAATTGGAAAGTAATACTCTGGTAGAGTAGAAAACATTGTGGGAAAAGGAGAAATTGCTCGTTACGAGCAATTTCTCCTTTTCCCACAATGTTTTCTAAAGTCGTCTGCAACAAAGTGGTCAAATGTCGTCATTCTTTGGGAAAGGGTTAAAGGCTCATGAAAGGAGACTAATTATTTATCAAACTACATTATTTGAAAAAACTTTTGGTGAAATTCAAATAGTCATCACCAATAAAGAAAAACATCAACACAACTTAAAGGTTTCAAATCGGCAGGCAATAGTTGATATCTGGCTGTTTTTCAGGTGCAGCCTCTTCATTAATGTAGAATGTTATACATGTAAGTCGACTTCCGGTTATTCGAAATCGGCAGACACGTACGCTTTATCTGTTCGGATAAGACAAGATTTCACGTATATGTAGCTAAAGATGTAACACGTATAATTGTTCGTACTTTTTTATATGGGTTTTAAATCACATCAACATTATTTCAGTTATGTAGCGATGCCCGACTCTTAATGATGGAGGAAGACCCCATACTCAACTGCCCATATGGGCTGGTCAAGGCGGTTAGAACCATCGGCATTCCGTAAGTCAGTCGGGAGACTGCCTCTCATGAAAATCCATATCCCTCTCAGGATTTGAACTCACATGGAGAGGGAACTGTTCGTAATATTTTGGAGGCATGCTCGCTAACCAAGTCAGCAGAGTTGTGAGAACCTCATTCGCACACCGATACAAACTTTATTCGGGATTATTTCGTAAGGAACATCTCGAATCCATGACAAAGGTACGATATATAAAACTATAAAGTCGGCATGGTGTTTGCTTCACAATAGTTATCATAGCATATTTCAATATTCATCAATCGAGTATACGGTATCTATTCAACAGCTTCATAACGTTTATTCAAATGCTTCTAGAGGAATCTAGAATTGAATCATGGATTTCTTCAAACAATGAGGGTAAATTGGACATATTGTAGTGATTAATTGTTTAGATGGACCTGAAGACTAAACTTTCTCAATAAACAGACGGGGGAATCACGTGACTAATGTTAACGACCTTATGTTCGAACAAGATGGCTGCGTCCAGGTATATTTGCTTTTTTACCCACTTTTGCCAATGAAAGCCACATTGTGCACCACCCTGCATGAGCTGACCATCAACAGTCCTGTTCTGGTGGTAAATCATAATCCATGCGTTATAATATCGTCATTGCCAGATTAACAAGCTTAAAATTGATGTTTCAAACTCCATATTAACATTTCTGAATTAAGAGGATGTATTAATACTAGTGGTTAGCAGCTCAAATATCAACAGTGGTAAGATAAAGTGGTTTGTTTCATGGACTGAAGACTTGACAACCTCTGGTTTGATTCCTGACAGTGCACAACTCTTCAAGCGAACTGTCTTCTGACAAGACACTGCTTCCTACACATTACCAAGGTAACATGTGTAATACAACTCCAGAATTAGCATTGTGCCATACATGGAAGAAAACAATCCTTTTCACTCGTTTAAGGCTCTGCGTAGTTTGATTTAATGTATTTAACTGCAACATCACAATCTGCGATCGTAACGAAATCGTCAATGTATTTAACTGCAACATCACAGTCTGCGATCGTAACGAATTCGTCAATGTATTTAACTGCAACATCACAATCTGCGATCGTAACGAAATCGTCAATGTATTTCGCCCGAAAAAATGGATGTCCGAGATTTTCTTTATTTCGTAAAAAGTCCAAATATCTTCTTTATCTTAAGCAAGTCCGGTCATATGAAGAAATTGCTTAAAACCTGATATTCATACAAGATGTACACTTGAGTGTGCGTTTTTACTAGGAAAATTACACTCTGTTGCTATATTGTATAGTTTGACTTTTGGTAACAGAGGGCACCGTCATTTGTGGCGGATGCCTGACGTACTAATGTATTGTAGTACGACGGGAACCAGACCATGTCCTACCAGCATTTCTATTCATTCGAATAAAGTGAAATATACGGTTTAATCTCTAAGCCCAACCTTAAACTAAAATAAAAAGACATGAGCCTTAGTATTGCTAAACAATTTATTGAAAATGTTGAAAGGTTCAAAGATTTATGGTATTTTCATTGATAAATAGTTGTCTCGCGGCTTTCAAGATGATGCTATTTTAGGCCGAAGGCATCAAATATTGAGAATATTATTTATCTATCAAAAAAGAAAGCATGCTAAGTTGCTTACATTACATGTAGAAACCCCTCGACATTATTTCATGTTAAATGAAATTCTATATGCTGGTCGTGGTTTACAGTTTATAAAAACGATAAAGACATACTTTCTACGTAACATACCCAAATACCGCCTATAATGAAGTTAGCATGTTTGAAATTGTTTTAGTGGGGACTCGCCCGGACCCCTTGATATGTAGAAAAGAAAAGACAAGCTACACCACTGGTTGTCGGACAAAACTGTTCTGGGTAAAGATGCAGGCTTGAAAAAGATCTTGAACCCTTTCCCGAACAGTAACAACATTTGACCGCTTTGTTTCAGACGACTTTAGAAAACATTGTGGGAAAAGGAGAAATTGCTCGTAACGAGCAATTTTTCCTTTTCACACAATGTGTTCTATCCTATCAGAAGGGTGTTATCCAATGTCATCATATTTTGAAATGTCGCCTGCAAACTCTTTCGATTTGGGACAATCGAAAATTAAATTTGTT